>CM074963.1:7268266-7293178 GCA_037577455.1 Pangasius macronema
TATTTATAATCACGCTATCCGTTGCACCCAGATGAGGATGGGTTCCCTTTTGAGCCTGGTTCCTCTCAAGGTTTCTTTCTCATATCATCTCAGGGAGTTTTTCCTTGCCACCGTCGCCACTGGCGTGCTCTTTACGGATAAATTCACAGTGATAAATTCAAGTATTTACAATATATTTTCTTGGTGAATCCATTTATCTCTGTAAAGCTGCTTTGTGACAATTTCCATTGTTAAAAGCACTATACAAATAAAATTGAATTGAATTGAATTGAAGGGCAGTACTAAATGAAAAAAATAAGATTATAACAATTTAGTTTATTAACAATTCAGTTGTTATTGTGTCTTGTGGACTATAAACATCTGTTATGTGAAATAGCTTATTCAGGGCAGTACTAAATAAAAAACAAAAAAAATTATGATTATGATGAAACTTATGACCAATACTGTGTTTGGAATTTTACCCTGTTGTTCATCTACATCATTATAACAAACAGCAGTGCAATCGCACCCACCCACACACACTCACACACACAATCTTACCCAATGACTCTGAATCGATGCTGTTCCCAGCACATGTGGGCATAAGATTATGTCTTAAAGACCTAAGAGAGTGATAAAGCAGGGAAAGCTGATCAATTCTCAGCAGATGAATGGTAGATATGTGAGTCCGCCCCCAGCCTTCACCTAGAAGAGCCGGCTCAAAGAGTCGACCTGCTGGCGAATGACACTGTTGGATAATCACACACACACACACGCACAGCTCTGCGCCGCTGGCTGCAGTCCGTTTCACACGTTTTGTAAAAACACAAAGCCAATTCCTTATGGATATTTATTCTTCCAAACTTTCTCCTGCGGTGGATTATGGAGCCGGAGCCTTTCTGCTGCTAATAGGTAAAACTTCATTTACTGTTTAATAAAGTGACGTCAGGTTTGCATTAGCGATATCAAGCTATTTTTACTGTCTGTTTTATTTTATTGTCCGCATTTTTTATTTAATAAATGTTTTAATCATTGCTCCAATAATCGGTTTTATAAAAATATATATAAGGCACAGGCGAGAGAGAGAGAGAGAGAGAGAGAGTCAGGTCCATACGTATTTGGACAGTGACATATTTCGTAATTTTGCCTCTGTTTAACACCACAATGGATTTGAAAGCAGTCAATATGTGATTTGAAGTGTAGATTTTCTGCTTTAATTCAAGAGGTTTAACAAAAATATTGCATTAACCGTTCAGGAATTACACCCATTTTTGAGTCCCCCCATTTTCACAGGCTCAAAAGTAAGTGGACAGTTGACTGATAAACAATTTTATGGCCAGATGTGGCCTGTTTCCTCATTATTTTATGACAATTTCAGGAGATAAAAGATCTAGAGTTGATTCCAAGCATTGAATTTGCNCCAAAGAGGTGTCGATGCAAGTGAAGGAGGCTAACATTAGGCTGAAAAAACAAAACAGACCTATCAGAGAGATAACAGAAACTTTAGTAGTGGCCAAATCAACAATTTGGTACATTCTTCAAAAGAAGGGATGTACTGGCGAGCTGAGCAACACCAAAAGGCCTGGAAGACCATAGAAAAAAACTAAAGTGGATAAACCCCTTCACAACATCTAGCCAGGAGAAAAACAAGAAAACACTGGAGGAGGTGTGTCATTGTCAAGGTCTACAATCAAGAGACACCTTCATGAATAAATACAGAAGGTTTAATTAAAGATGAAAACCACTGGTAACATGCAAGCACAGAAAGATTAGACTCTGCTAAAAACTTCTAAAAAAAAAAAACCTGACCAGTTCTGATGCAAGATTAACTTGTACCAGAATAATGGGGAGAGAAGAGTATGTAGAAGGAAAGGAAGGACTTGTGATCCAAATCATACCACCACATCTATCAAACATGTGGAGGCAGTGTTATGGTATGGGCATGTATGGCTGCCAATTGAACTGGGTCACTGGTGTTTATTGATGATGTGACTGCTGATAGAAGTAGCAGGATGAATTCTGAAGCATATTGAGCTATACTTTCTGCTCAGATTCAGTCTAATGCCGCAAAACTGATACAACGGTGATTCACAGTCTTCTTCTTCTTTCGGCTTTTCCCTTCAGGGGTCGCCACAGCGACTCATCACTCTCCACCTATCCCTATCTTCTGCATCAGTACAGATGGATAATGACCCAAAACGTACTGCGAAAGCAACCCAAGGGCTTCTCAAGGCAAAGAAATTAAATCTTCTTAAATGTCTGACCTCAACCCAGTTGAACCAAAGGCATGCTTGTCACTTACTGAAGACAAAACTGAAGGCAGAAAAACCCACGAACGAGCAGCAAATCAAGGCAGCTGCAGTTAAAGGCCTGGTAAAGCATCTAAAGGGAGGAAACTCAGCTTTTGGTGATGTTCGTGGGTTCCAGATTTCAGGGAGTCATTGACTTCAAAGGATGTGCATCCAAGTATTAAAAGTAATCCTGAACTTTATGATAGCTTGTTACTTTTGAGCCTGTGAAAATGGAGAGACTCTGTAAAAAATGGCAATAATTCCTAAACGGTTAATTGTAATGTATTGTTAAAACCCTTGAATTAAAGCTGAAAGCCTACACTTCTATCACATCTTTACTGCTTCATTTCAAATCTATTGTGGTGGTGTAAAGAGGCAGAATTTTATATATATACTGAATTTCATCTGGCTTTAGGATGATACACCATCCTGCGGTACAAATATTTTAATTCTACACTACTACATAACTACTGACAAGCACACATGACCTACACATGACCTACACCCATCAAACACATACTCATCATGCACACATACTGTACATATGTACACATTGTCTTGAAATCCTGTTTTTGTGTTTAAGCAAAAAAATCTTTAGAATTTTATGCCAAGAGATAAAATATTTGTGATATCCTCAGTTTAGAATACATAAAGATTGACAACCAAAGAGACCCCACAAAATCTATGATCATGAGCCACTGCTGCTCAGATCTGATATAAAAGAAAAATATTGTTATTAAACAAATAAAAATGTATAGTTTTTGATATGATGAAGCTTCATTTAATTTCATAATTATATCATTAATCCCTTCAAAAAAAAAAAACACATCCCACTGACAATACAAATGGTGAAATTAGGTGACTACACACAGTAGCTCCACATATTAAAATGAGGTGTAAGTAGACTATACACATTAATTATGTAATCATACTTGGTTTAGTTATTTTGCTTGGTTAGTTTCACACAAGTTGTAACCTTGGCAAGCTAAATTAATAAGAATAAGCATTCTATGACCCTATCTTTATTTGAAAAACATCATCTCTCATTACATCTGCTGCTGCTCCCTGCTTTGAACAAAACTCATTTGCTATATTTTGTCCTCACTAACAATCACAAGTGGTTCAGGTTAATAGACTACTGCTAAATCCACTTCAAGGGCACATAGAAGGCACTTGTAAGCACCCTTTTCAAGCTCTAAATAAGAAATGAGACATCCTATGGCCTTACAGACTTTGCAGGCACATGCAGATGAGGGTCTGATTTGTGGTCAGAATAATTTTAGGGTGAATTATAGCTAGTTATGTATGTCAATGTCTCTCTAGCCAGGTGTTACCAGGGCAACCATGACAAAACCAATTTGCTCTGGCAAACCTCCATATGTTTTATGCTTCCTTTTCTCCTCTAAACATTCCATTATAAATGGCAACTCAGATCTACAGTATCCAGATAAGATTGTCCACTGAAGTAAGATTATTATACAGTAGTTTAAAATGGTGAATATTATGATCGGAGTGCAAGCAGGGACTCCACCAGGTGTAGATAGACAGTGCCCCACGTATATGTAGACAGTATATGATTGCTAGGCCGGTTGAGCTACCAATTGGTAAAAGGTGTGGACAGTTTTGAGAAATATGCTGAAGGTTTTGAGACACTTGCTCATTTGCTTGCATTTCAGTTGCTTACATGTTTGTAATCAATTGAAGTGAATTTTTTTCTGCACCACTTAAGTAGAAGAACTCTAGAAAATTAGATAAGAGGTACTATTAGTATCGAGTCAGTCTTTTTCATAACAAAAAACTCGACACCTTAACTTCATATTTATTCATCCTGAGATTGTAATTTGAGTAAGAACAATTTTGTTGTTGAGTGTTTGTCCAACAACTGAGCTATGTTAATTATGTGTTGTGTTCAGGTTTTGAGGATTTGAGTTAGGAATATCGAATACATAGGATTGAACTCAATGCCTGGTTTATGCTTGATATGGAGATTTATGTGAAGAGTTTTACACACAAGTTCAAAATAATTTTGAGAACAATTTTGAGATTATCGTATTGTATGCTTTGCTCATAGGAGGGTTGATGACATGACAAAAAAATAACTGCATAATAAGATATAATACATATATCTCATATGTATATGTTCAGATCCCGTTTCGATGAATATGTTCATCTGTCTATGATAGCACTTAGAAGTCTGAAGAAAAGAAAGGTTTGATGTCTGTTAAAAAATAAGACTATTACCAATATATGATGTTAACATTGCTCTAATTGGCTGATTTCTGAATTTTATACCTATAATGCTTTGATGTGTGCTTTTATGTAACATTATGTCACAATTCATTTTTATCTCTCATCTCTTTTGATCCTTTAGACTTCACCAGGCTGTTTTTTTTTTTAACTGTGCCTTTAAGATCAATATTTTTGCAACTTAGTTTCCATACAGTCCATGTCCATGTATTTAAAATCAAATCTTTTTTTGTCAGTGACCCAGAGCCAGTTCAGTGTGTAGGCAATCAAGCCTTGGCTGGCTGAACCTTTCAAACTGAATGACTAGCCATGAAAAGACATATAAAAATATAAATGAAAAGGGCTGACACCTGTACAATAGAGAAGGTCGGGTGAATTGAGTCTGACTGCTATACAATAGAGAACAGTCAAGGAAACAGAGTTAGAGAAAGAAGATGGGAATATGTTTTGAGCTAGAGGTGGAGGAATTCTCGGAATGAAGTGAGTAGTACAACCAAGATCAACCAGCTGTGACTTCAAGGGGTTCAGCAGATGACTTGATATTATTGAGTATTAATGTTTTAGTAACTATAAATGATAATAAATTTATGTTTATATATGTGGTCTCTTTGCTCATTTTACTGTAACAAAATGGAGTTCTGTTCTTTCTTTCTTATTTGTGTCATATTTAGCAATTTTGTCCATTGTGGGGAATCTCCTGGTTCTTTTAATGGCATACAAGAGATCTTCTCAGATGAAGCCCGCAGAGCTCCTCAGCGTGAACCTGGCAGTGACAGATCTTGGTGCGGCAGTCTCAATGTACCCTCTTACTGTAGCATCATCATGGAATCATTCCTGGTTAGGGGGTGATGCCACCTGTATCTACTATGGCTGGATGGGGTTCTTCTTTGGTATAGCCAGCGTGGCTACGCTGACAGTCATGGCTGTAGTGCGCTTCACTGTATCCATGACACTACAGTCTAACAGTGAGTACTATAGAAGTCCATTCTTAAAATTGGACTATCCAAATTGGAAATTCATCCACGTTTTTCAAATGGATCAAATGCCACATTATGGGCTGAACATTCTATTTGCATCATTCACTATAAAGTGAACATAATGTACTTCAGAGTTATGCTTATGGTAGGAGAGAAAATTAGATACATTGCAACTCAAAATATCAGCTTACACTATGTTCATTTACGCTGTGTAATTTTATATTTGCTAACTTACATCCTGAATTTCCGTAGCAGAAGGAGACTCATGAGTGGTGCTAGACTCTTACAAATGTTACTGTAATTTCATTCTTGATTAGCCGTATGCCTATTTGCATTAATACAAATAAAGATTACAAAAGCGTAGATGCTTAATAGGACATTTTCATTTGACAAAAACACACATTTATGATCTTTTAGCATCAGTTCTCCAACATAAAATTTGTTCTTACCAAGGTCTTCTGAAGACCAAAGGAAATGAGGTTGTATAGTAAAAATATTGTCATATGACAAATTAAAGGAAAAACCAACAGAGAGTGTCTTACCCATAAGCTGAAGAGCATTTAAGCACATAGAGATTGCAAAAAAAACATTCCTTCAAATGGTTTTGAGAGAATTGTTTAATGTGTTTGTAGGTCCAAAACTGTCCAAAAGTGTTCATTCGGTTTGAGATCCGGTGACAATGAAAGTCATACATACATATATGCATATATAGACAGATAGGCAGACTTCAAATGATTTATATTAAAAAAAACTTAAATAGCCAGACATGATTCACAATCAAAGTGAATTTGTGCTTTTGACTCTTCTTTCCATAGTCCTTCACGGTGTGTGTATATATATATATATATGTGTGTGTATATATATATGTGTGTGTGTGTGTATATATATATATATATATATATATATGTATATATGTCTGTGTCTGTGTGTTTAGCAGAGAAAATTAGTAAAAGGACGGTGCAGGTGATGGTGGCAGGCACATGGCTTTATGCTCTCTTATGGGCTGTGTTTCCTTTGGTTGGATGGGGCGCATATGGCCCTGAGCCCTTTGGCTTGTCCTGCACACTGGCCTGGGCAGAGATGAAGGAGCACAGCCCATCCTTTGTCATCAGCATGTTCGCCATGAACCTGGCCATGCCAGCCCTCATCATCGTCTGCTGCTACTTTGGCATCATCCTCCGACTCCATTTGTTCTACAAGTCTCTAGAGAATGGCAATTTCATCCACAACAAAGTTAAGATGCAGCGGCGTCTCATGTTGGTGAGTTATATAGACAGGTATCTTATTTATATTTGTATGGACACTCACCAAACACTTTATTAGGAACACTATATTATTACTGGGTTGGGCCTCCCTTTGCTCTCCAAACAGCCTCAATTCTTCAATTGTACAGAGTAGTTATCTGAATAACCATATCCTTTCTGTCAGCTTGAACCAGTCTGGCCAATCTCCATTGCCCTCTATCATCAACAAGGCATTTCCAGAACTGCCACTCGCTCAGCGTTTGATTTTCACACAATTCTGTGCAAACTCTAGAGACTGTTGTGTGTGAAAATCCCAGGTGATCAGCAGGTTCTGAAATACTCAAACCAGCCCATCTGGCACCAACAATCATGCCACAGTCAAAATCACTGAGAGCACATTTTTCCTCATTCTGATGGTCCATGTGAACATTCCCCGAATGTACTGCGGTCACACGATTGGCGATAGTTGCATGAATGAGTAGGTGTACAGGTGTTCCTAATAAAGTGTTCAGTGAATGTGTATTAGGTGTATTGGTACTACATTGAAATATTTACTTTACTATTATCTTGCAGCATGATAACTAGATAAATTGTAAATAGATAATTGATGCTCTGAAGTGAAGTGTAGCCAAGTATGGTGACCCATACTCGGAATTTCTGCTCTGCATTTAACCCATCCAAGTGCACGCACACAGTAGTGAACAGTGCAGTGGGCAGCCTTTTTTGCTGAGCAAAAAGCAGTTGGGGGTTCGGTGCCTTGCTCAAGGGTCTTGCCTCAGTCATGGTATTGAGGGTGGCAGAGAGCACTGGTCATTCACTCCCCCACCTACAATCACTACCAGCCTGAGATACAAACCCACGACCTTTCAGGTTCACCTTCGGGTTGTAAGTCCTTCTCTCTAACGATTAGGCCACGACTGCCCTCTGTGCTGGTGTCTAATAAGCAATAGGTGGAAAAATGGTCTCATTTAGCAAATAATACAACGTCACCTAAGGCATGATATACATAAATCACAAATTACTTTCCAATAAAATGGTTAACATTGTAGAATATCTACCCTTGGTCTGTGAAATCAAATGCAAGTTTCTGTAATAAACAGTGCTGTGCACAATAAATAAACTGTATACAAAATAAATAAAATCTTATATATAAAATACTTTAACACGTTTCTTGTAGATTGCTGTTCTGATCAGCGCTGGTTTCATTGGCTGTTGGACACCCTATGGGATAGTGAGCTTATGGTCAATCTACTCAACTTCTTCCATCACTCCCCATGTCAGTATGCTGCCCTGCCTCTTTGCCAAGACCTCCACTGTATATAACCCACTAATCTATTACATCTTTAGCAAGTCTTTTAAACAGGAAGTGAAGCAGTTTCTCCGTGCATGCATTAGATCTCTGGCATGCGGTGGTTCTCAGCCAAATAACCTCCCAGAGAATACAGTCTACATGGTGTGTGAAGGAACCACAGTCAAAGAAGACCTGCATATGGAGCACTTGTTTCAAAAGGACAGCGATAGTTGCTGATACACAATTCATACATGTGAAATATCAATAACTCTGGGATTTCTTTGCAATTTACTCATGGATTTTATTCATTTCCCTGTGTGTCTGCTTGTTTAACCAGCTATTTCTTGGGACCAACAATACCCTTAGGTTGCCACTGTTGCCAAGTTCTAAAATGAAAATCATATGAACAGTAAACTCATTCATTAAAGCAAATGCTTACCATAAATACACCAAGACACATGATCAAATATTTAAATTGATAATAAATACATTTGTCCAGTTTAAAAGCCATTGATATTTATTCCAGGTGAAAAAATAAGAAAATGAATAGATGACTTTATTTAGAATATTATTAGTGATTATTTAGATATAATTTATATATAATTACACAATTATGAGAAGACAGCATGCTTGTAAATTGCAGTGGACATACATTATTACCATTATTATAATTGTCAATATGTTAAAACCATCCAGCAAAATACCAAGAAATCACAATTAATGTGCCTGTTGTTGCTTTAGTCAAGCTTTCTGGCACTGTAGAAGAACATACTTTAGGGTAACGCACCCCATCTTTCATTGACATGCAGTATTTAAATAGTATTAAAAGCATTTTGTATAATATAAATAATGAATTAAAAGAGTAGCCCTATTGTCTGTTGGGTTGTTCACCAAATGAGATTCTCAAAGGACAAATCCAAATAGTGTAATAATTCTACATACATTGTTAGGATTTACTCAAAATAATATTAAGATTTAAACAACAAAAAGCTTTACTTGCATGTCAACTCAACATATTTTTGAGGTTAGCCACATATAAATAACTTGATATAATTTGGTAGAGAGGAGTCAACAACTGGTTGTAGTTTCAGACAAATAAAATGAAATTTGGCTGATAAGTTATCACAAAAACTATAGTTTAGCTGTCAGTTAATAATGTATTTACTCTAGATCATACCTTATAATTTTACAGTTTGTAAGTATGATGTGAGGTATACACAGGTATAATTGTGATAATTATATTATTAATCTAATTAATTTCAACTTATAATGTTACAAAATATACACTATATGGCCACCTGACCATCACATCCATATGTGGTTTTTCCCCAAACTGTTGCCACAAAGTTGGAAACATGCAATTGTCTAGAACGTCTCTGTATGCTGTAGCATTACAATTTCCTTCACTGGAACTAAGAAGCTCAAACATCTTCTGGCATGACAGTGCCCCTGTGCACAACACAAGCTCCACAAAGTTATGGTTTGCCAAGGTTGGAGTAGAAGAACCCAAGTGGCCTGCGAAGAAACCCTGACCTCAATCCCACTAAACACTTTTGGGATGTATTGGAAAACTGACTGCGCCCAGTTCCTCCTCACCCAACATCAGTGTCTGATGTCACTAACGCTCTTGTGGCTGAATGAGCATAAATCCCCACAGCTACACTCCAAAATCTAGTGGAAAGCCTTCCCAGAAGAGTGGAGGTTATTATAACTGCAAATTCTGGAATGGGATGTCCAAAAAGCACATGTGGGTGTGACGGTCAGGTGTCCTCATACTTTTGGCCATATATCTGTACATGTTAAAAGTTAAAGTTATATTGAAGTTAAATTGGCCATGATATTAGTTGACGTCGTTGACACAGTAATTTCTGTTATTAGCGATTATTAGAGATTTACGAATATAAAAAGACTTTAGTAAAAAATAAAATTCAGTCTGTTTATTTGTTTATTAAGGAAGGAGAGAAAAGAGTCTTTTCTGTTAACAAATTGATAATATTTTTCTCTCATTCTTTCATGTAAGATTTGGATAACTTGATCGTATACTGACATGTTCTGCTTGATGGTCATTGGTTTTGTCTTGTTTTTTTGTTAATCAACACTGGATCCAAAAAAAAAGTGATTTTTTTTTGTTAATTGTTGTGCTAGCAGATGTAGTTATTATGCCGTATCTGAGATATGGGTTGATCAGATGATCTGGTTATTTTGTTTGTGTCGTTGCTATTGTGGCACTGTTTGCTTTTCACTGAGAGGTATGCAATTACTGTAATTTATTCAACAGCTTTTACGAATGTAAGCACCTGCTGTACTTTGACCAAACACTGTTGCTTGGATTAATGTTATTTTGTAATTCAGTTAACACAGATTATTCTGACAGCAGGAAATAAGCAGTGTTGTTCAACATACTGGTATATGTGTACATGCATACGTTATTATTGTATACAATTATTGTGCTCACTGTGAAAAGTCTTTAGCTTCCATTAGAAATTGTGCTTAGTGTGGTTTTAAATTATATCTACATTGTGTCAAAATTATTGTCAAATGTTAAAATAATTCCCTGTTTAATTTAAAAAAAATGGTTTATGGCATGCTCTCATACTTTTATAGAAGAGTTTTTGTCTGACATAATTGCAACATAAGGAATATGCTTTCTGTTTAATGCACCATCAATAACACCAGGTGAGAGCTACTAATTAAAGTGGCTGAAATAACTGGGTACATAAAATAATCACTCTGAAGTACAAATAATTCGGAGTTCTTTGAAGTTTATTCCCTTTCCTTGGCAAATTGCTTAATGAATGATAATGAATAAACTGCCTATCACCCTTCAGTGGTGGAAAATTTGTGAGGTGGTTATTGATTGCAGCAGAGAGTGGTGAGGGAAGCACCACATTATTCCTCCATTCTGTGTCAACACTTCATTTAGACTGAGAGTGCAAACAAGGAGATAACAGCGATTAACCTTTTCAGCAGGCAGAAGCTGCACTTGGCTTTTTTCATGTGTTAATGACAACACATTCAACTATCTTTGTTTTGCACATCATTTTTCTTTCGTCCTTTCGTCCGATGGTTGTATTTTATTGCAAATGAAACCTGTGGTCTCAGCTAACTCTTAGAAGCAAAGTGGAAATATCAATATTCCATCATGGAAGCTGATGACATTACTGAAGCTACTGCAGACATTAGAAGGCCAGTCGGCACATATGCCATGATGTATATTAAGATCTAGGCTATATATTTAGTCTGTTGCAATATTATCCAGCTATGCCTTGAAGAAGTTATGAAAGTAGATATATAAGTTAGATAAACCCATGCAGTGACTTTTTATGAGTTCACATTGCTTCTTTGCACTGCTAACTTACAAGTATAGCTGTCATTCATGAACTATTCAGTTCCCTTTACTGAAAAAAGCAATATTCTGTCTTTAATACCTGATCAATTCGCTATTCATACAATTGTGCACATAATAGGTTCGTCTTTGAAATTGTGATTGCATCTCTGATGGAAGGTGAAAGTAATTTGCTAACCTGCATTTCAGCATCCAAACAGCTTCTCCTACACGCTTTCATGCTTAGCAGAATAATTACTATTAGTATGACCTCCATCTATTCTACAGGTGTTAAAAGGATGGATTTCAAGAGAAATCCGAATGAAGGGTATTCATTTTATTGACTTTTTAAGAGAATGAAAGAGAGATTAGACGTGAGATCCGAGGCCTTTCAGGTGGCTTAAAAGCTTCTGGTGTCACCAGTCATTTTACTTTGCGCATTATTGATCTTCATGGGGGTGCAGTGAGTAGTACTGCCGCCCCACAATCCCACTGTGTGCATGTGGGTTTCCTCTGGGTTCCCTGGTTTCTTCCCACCTCCCAAAAACCTGCCTGTTGGTGAATTTGCTATGCTCAATTTCTCCTATATGTGAATGACTGTGTTACTGTGTGTGCATGATGCTTTGCCAATGGGTCTGGCATCCCATTCAGGGAATATTCCCATCTTGTACCCAGAGTTTCTGGGATAGGCTCTGGATCTACAGCCACCCTGGACCTGCACAAAATGTGTGAGAGTTGCTCCTGCATCGGCAGGGTTTATTTGTACTCTGGACGACTAGCTGCTATGTGAACGGTCACATCAAGCCAGTCTGATCTTGCATTTTCTGGCTCTAGGACATTTTCAGGCTTTAGGGGGGCACAAAATTGCCAACAATGGTAAGGTAGGCAAACATACCCTGGACGTGGGCAGATGCATATCTACCTGCATATCTAATGCATCATCTCGCAACAAGCCAGGGATTTGCAAATCGAAAAGAAGGTAGTTCAGTTAATTTGGAAAGGTATGTTAACAGAAAGTCTAACAATTGCAGTCTGTGGATTGTAAATACCACTGTATCCTATTTACAGTAATCCCACTGTATCCTTGACTTTCTCATTTTCCACAACCTTGTGGAGTCTGTGTCATCTCGAGTGCACACTGTCATTAAAGCAAAAATGGGGCATACCAAATACTGAAGAAATTCTGAAATTCATGTCAATATTTCTAGGATTCTACTTTGCACTCATGTTGTTGCTGATAATGCTGATATCATTTGTAATGTGAACCTTAGTGATAAATTGAAAAACAATGCCATGTTCACTAGTGCTCTCCCACTTTTGGACCCCATCGTAGGTAGCATCAGATCAAACTGACACTGAACAAATTCCTTCCCATGGGCTATGCGTGCATTTCACAAAGTGAACACAAGCAAGTTTATCACTTGATTTATGAAAGGGAAAACAGATTGCTTATTGCTCTCAAATACATCTTTATTTACACATCCTTTCCAATTGCAGAACTTAACTAAAAGCTCAGCATCCATAAGGCACTGCTGAAATACCCAACTCACTGACCAGAGAGAGCAAAGTAACACTTTAAACCTACATTATTATACTGAATTATTTATATATACTTATCCTTATTCATACTGTTGTGCACAGAATGGTCATGTATGTAATATCCTGTTGTAATTATAACCAATCTTAATGGATAGCCATTTAACATTGACAGTGATGAAATGGTACACTCCAGTGCCAGTCAAATGCATTGAATTAATCTAGTAGACATTGCAGAAGTCATGAATGTTTATGAGCAAGTAATTAAAAATAGAGTTCATAAATCAATCAAAAGTAGTAACCTCCATAAAAAAGTACACCATGAAATAGCATAAATTAATGTATGATGGCTTTCATGATCACTTCTCACAGATCACACAGAATTTTACTTTAATTTGTCAAATGCGGTGGAATCTGAAACAGTGACAAAGTAATAACCAAATTCTCATCCAATTTCAACAACTTGCATGAAATCAAACACCAGCAGAGAATGCACAAAGTATTATTCAGTTCCAGTTACATGGCTTGGCGATTCTTCTCCAGACTCTTCTCTATGTTGTCGATGACCTCCACTGCGGCTTGAGGGATTCTGGTCCCGGGACCAAAAATACAGCAAACGCCACTCTCATACAAAAACTCGTAGTCCTGCATGACACATGATGTAAAATATATAGTTATTCATTGGAAATAAAGCAGGGACATTTCTAAGTACTCAATTTCTGCAGAAACAATCAGAAGATGATATGCAGTTGAGTTCACTGCATGTGACACACTTAAACCAATACATGTAGCTCTTATAGTCCCAGAATCCTATTCACAAAAGAACAGTGCCATTTTCATTTCAGCCCACAAGAAGCCCTCCTAATACATGTCCTATGTTTTAAGACTGAGGCTAATTCATTAAATAAATGGAGTCAGCTGTGCCTCTGCATACGTGCTTCACCATGTCAGTTTATAACTGTAACTGTATAACTGTATAAAGACTAGCAAAAAATAACCTGGCTACAAGCTCACAATGAGAATGTTTGAGTAGAACTATCCTTATCAAGATAAAAAAACATCAACACATATACATACATACACATACAACACATAAGACAAAGTGGGAGCTGTGCTGCATAAAGTTTTAGACTTAGTTGGTTAATTAATCACATCACATCACATCACAATACAAAGTCAAATTACGCTGTAACATAATCAAGGTTATATGTTTGTATTCAAACAAGAAGCTGAGCACCCTACAGCACTCCCCCTACATGCTCACGCCTGCAGCCCAATCACAGCCGTTCCGACATGCAGTATACCTGCACTCTTGCTCATGTGATATTGCTTAAATATACAGTCATGGGTAAAAGAAAGTACACCCTCCTTCAAGTCTGTTTTTATTCATGGCCTAATGAATGATTGTGTGGTCCTCACCAACTTATACAAACAAACAAATAACCTCAGGTGGAAGAAGAAGAAGAAGAAGAAGAAGAAGAAGAAGAAGAAGAAGACGAAGAAGAAGACGAAGAAGAAGACGACGACAACAACCACTATCAATGTCATTTTTTCCCAAAAAGTAAACCAGCATTGAAAAACCAGGTGGGAAAAATAAATACACCTTATAATTCAGTAACATATAAAACCACTATTACTTTGGTAACATGTAGAACTACCAGGAATTTAAAGGAAACGTAGTTGTTTGTTCTGTAGTCGTTTATCAGTCTCTCATATCAGTTTGGAGAAACTGTGCCCCAGTCTTCTTTACAGCATTATTTCAGTTCACTGATGTGTGAGAGGCCATTCATTTTTACTTTCTTTTCCCCATGACTGTAGTTAGGCTATACAAGATTAGCAATCCTTTATAACCAGGGGCAACATTTACAGAAGGTGGTGGGCATGTGTATTTATTATTACTGTAACAATTGTTGTTGTTGCTGTTTTGAAGCCGGCATCTTGATATTAGTCAATTTTC
This sequence comes from Pangasius macronema, assembly GCA_037577455.1. NCBI lineage: Eukaryota > Metazoa > Chordata > Actinopteri > Siluriformes > Pangasiidae > Pangasius > Pangasius macronema. Next base: position 7,283,114 of record CM074963.1, read on the forward strand.
AGTCAGATTTTATTTATCTATAGTTGCTCACCCACAGGAAACTAACTATTACAATAGTAACCGTAATAATACACTTTTTTATTAATATTAATTTAATGAGATACATTTTGTTTTATGCATCCGCAGCAATCTGTACTATACCATGACCTGTACTATACCATACCATCATCTTTTTTCCACGTGGTAACAAAATTGGTAGTGTACATATGAAACCATGTTAGAGGAGCAATAGACAATGGACTACACACCCATGGAGCACTTTGTTAGGAACACTATACTAATTTTGGGTAGGGCCTCCACAAGATGTTGGAAGCATTCCTTTGAGCTTCTGCTCCATGTTGACATGAGTACATCTCACAATTCCTGCAGATTTTTCAGGTGCATTTTCATGCAGCCAATCAGCAGTTCTAGCTCATCCCAAAGCTGTTCTATTGGATTCAGATCCAGTGACTGGGAAGGCCACTGAAGAACACTGAACTCATTGTCATGCTCATGAAACCGGTCTGAGACGACTTTTGCTTTGTGACATGGTGCATTATCATGCTATATCATCACGCAGACCTGCCACTACACTGGAGGTTTTTCTTTATTGCACCATTCTGAGTAAACTGCAGAGGCTGTTGTGTGTAAAAATCCCAGGTGATCAGCAGTTATAGAAATACTCGAACCAAACCCATCTGGCACCAACAATCATGCTGCATTGAAAATCACCGAGATCACATTTTTTCCACAGTCTGATGGTTGAGGTGATCATTCCCTAAAGCTGCTGGTCTGTATCTGCATGATTTTATGCATTGCACTGCTGCCACACGATTGGCTGATTAGATAACTGCATGAATGAGTAAGTGTACAGGTGTTCCTAATAAAGTGCTCAGTGAGTGTATGATATGGAAAGTCAACTTGCAGTGTTTAATTGATACTACATTTTGAGGAAACATATTAAGTTAGGCATTGTTATAGATGTTAGACTCTGACAAACTCTGGAAAGTCACAGTCCAAACCAAAACTGATCATTCTAGACTGCCTGATCTGTTTATTACTGGCTGTTTAGACAGATGTGCTTTACCTGTGGGGGGATTACTCCACCGCAGATGACCATGATGTCTGGCCGGTTTAGACTGCGCAGTTCCTTAATGAGCTCGGGGACGAGGGTTTTGTGTCCGGCCGCCAGCGTGCTGACACCTACGCAATGCACATCTGCATCAACAGCCTGCTGAGCCACCTCTCTTGGGGTCTGTCGTGGGGAAAGCAACAAAACACAGTGAGACAGAACACAGGCATCTCAGAGCTTTTGTTTGACCTTCATACACCCACAGAACTGGTTGGGCAAATGAAGCTCATTCTTCAATAGGGCAGATGTAGTGCAGATGTTAAGTAAAGGTTTCATTTGAAAATGACCAGAAAATAAGTCAGTGTGTGCCTACTTGAGAGAGAATGTAAAGATTTCTTTTACTCCCTTTCTCCATGGTTCTCTAACAAACATGCCTGGGTCAAAGCTCAAAGAACAAGGAGGTATAATTAAAAAAAAAAAAAAGGGAATAAACTTTGATAAGCTCTGAGCGGGTGCTAGCTTTTGACAGAGGAATCGAACAGGGGTGTAACAATACAAAAAATTTAAATTCCATACGATACAGTGGTGATACGATATTTCTGAATGTGTACCTTTGGTTTCCATTTTCAACTGACAACATTCAACATTATAAAAGTTCAATAACTGAAATAACAGTGTGTGTGTGTGTGTGTGTGTGTGTGTGTGTGTGAGTGTGTGTGATCCATTCAGATTTTTTGCTACTGTATTACAAAACAAAAGCTGTGCATTAGAATGTAACCAAATTAAACATGGCTAAGGTTTCACTGGCATGACTCAGAGAAGGGCGCATCTAAAGCACAGGGCTTCACACACACACACACACACACACACACACACACACACACACACACACACACACTAGCGAATATAAACTTCCCAATGACAGCGGTGATTACTTTAGCCCAGCTTGACTCAGAGATCAAAGGCTGGATGCAGCAGAGAGTTTGCTAAGGAGTTTTAAGATCTTTCAATTCAGTTACGGTCCACATGATGATTTTAATTCAGATCACAGATTTAAAATTCATTTGGTGGACCTACATCAGGCCCGTCCCAGTCCACATGTCTGACACCACTGCTCTAGATTTTACCTGAACCAGAGGAGCAGCAGGCAGCCTTTCCGGCAAGCTAAGTTTAAATATTTATTACAACTCATGTAATATAAGCAGAATAGCCTACCTTATTAAACATCCTGATAAATCTATTGTTCAATACGCAGATGTATAAAACAGGTATATAGCATCTTGTTATTAACCTGAACACGTTAGCTGTTAAAAATATGTTAACACAAGGACTAATTGGACATGGCTGAAAGACCACGATTAGTTCCTGGGAAACATGCCACCTTACGCGTCAGAATGTGTTTTGATTCAAACCACAGTATAAAAATGTTCCGATACACAAAAGACACAGTGATAGATGTTAAATTGAGACAAATCCTGGAACGTCACAGTCCATACTGTAATACTATTCACCAGGCAGACTGATCAATATTACATCACTGAGTCCTTTCAGTTCTTTGAGTGTCTTTTGGATCGTTGCACTCTACCACAACAGGCCACAACGCATGAACAGATTCCAACGGCAGCTGTTTCAAAATTCCCCAAAACAGAGCAGGAGGAATGTTACACACTTTCACACAGGAACCCATGAGGAAAAACATCCAGCAGAGGAAAAAAAAACAATGTAGACTATTTGTGCATGGATGCACAGTGCTGTCACAAAGCATAAAGATCACATGCCCAAAAATATAAAGAGAAAAACATCATAAAAATAAATAAGACCCTTGCATATTGTTCTTTGATTATATTATAGAGTAATAAAGATGCACCTCTCAGCAATTAAACTGAACATCATCGCCTGTGTCCCACAGCGTGTTTTTGGACTTTATGTCAAATATAAATCTCTAACAGTTTATAACATATGTGTTGCAGATTTGTGACTCACCTGAAAAAGTGGTCCAATGTCTACATCAAAGCCCAGGTCAGCGAATCCCGTGGCGATGACCTTTGCCCCTCTGTCATGTCCGTCTTGACCCATTTTGGCAACCAGCAGACGAGGATTTCTGCCTTCATGCTTCTTAAACTGCATGACCCTGAAAAGAAAACCACAGGAGGATGCAAGACAGGTCACTCTCTCTCTCTCTCACACACACACACACACACACACACACACGCCCTCTGGGAGAGGATTAGGAACGGATTTCTTTTTTTTTCCTCGAGTGCTCAAGTGCTGCTTTTAAAGCCAACATTTAAAAAACTTTTAAACCCATGAGACTTGAGATTAAAAATGCTTTAAAGCTGCCTGACAGTTCAGGCAGAATGACTCGTAAAAGGCTAGGCTCTCTGGGGATTGAAACGTTTAAGAGTGGGGAACATTAATATAAAGAAAATCTTCAGCATCTTACCGACTGTGTGCGAGTGTGATCTCCTCGTGCTCACCGAACTCGCTGCGATATGCTCCACTCACCATGCGTGTGCTGGCCTTGTGCTCCCCGAAAATGGCTTTCATCGCATCCGTGATCTCACCCACAGAACACCTGATCAGCCAAAAAAAAAAGCTCTGAATCTGTGTGTCGTCACATTACTTCAGACAATTTAGCACACTCTGGTGTGCTACTATAAAGCACACAGCATTATGTGTCTTAAAACTGCACCTACTGCTAAAAAAGAAAGTTATGGAGGCTCTCGGAGGAGCAGTGGCAGCTCAGTAGTTAAGATGTTGGACTACTGTTCAGAAGGTCATGAGTTCAAATCGCAGCACCGCCGAGCTAGCACTGCTGAGCCCATGAGCAAGGCCCTTAACCCTCAGCTGCTCAGTTGTATAAATGAAATAAATGTAAGTTGTTCTGGATAAGTGCGTCTGCCAAATGCCGTAAATGTAAATCTTGGAAACCTATACAACATTCATCCAGTAAAAAAAAAAAAAAAAAAAAAAAATTGAATTTATTTATTCAAATTTTTCAGTTTGAATAAATATGCATGAAATGTCTCCGAGTCTTTCAATCCAAAAAAGCCAGCTGGCTAATTAACTGCTTATAAACAAATCCCAGGCCCAAGTGTGCATCAGTGTCTCAATTAACTTATTTTGTGTGTATTGTTTAGTAGCAGTTGTATAATACACCAGTTAAAATATACCGTAACCATAATTAGCCAAGTTAGCTAGCCAGCTAATTAACTGCTAGCAAGCTATATTGCATTCGTCACAGGTAGACATGAATGGCATGTCCGTATCTCCGCCTTTCGAGTTTGATTTAACACCCAAGATTTTGTTCAACAGTCACTAATCAGAACTTTATTTGCTACCACTATCTGTGTTAGCTAGTTAACTAACTTAGCATAACAGTTCCGTGGCTAACTTCTGGTTTATCTCCTCTAATAATTAGAATGTTAAAAATGATATGTTAAAGCCATTAGGCTTTTGTCCTGATATTGTACACTGAGCTCAAACTAAACACTCCCTGAAAGAGTTAACCGAGACACAGAAGTATTGAGAAAGTCTCTGAAATGCATCGTAATGCATGTAGATGTAGCGCTTGTGTTTCTGATTTCACGGATACTTTAAAAGATGTGTAAAAACTATGCAGTCCTTATGATAAACACTAGTGTAGTATTGCGGTCTGACTGTAGTGCACTGCAAGCAGGTATGAAGGGTAATGGTAGTGGACTGGAAATTAAAACAAATACCTTGATTTAAAAAGGTATTTTACAAATACCTTGATTAACTATGAGCCATGCTCATCATTTATCATCACTTCAGCATTTAACTTTCAAATCACAATGCTAGGATTAACCTGCATCTGGTAAACACACAGCTTGTCAAAATATCACTTCATAAAAAGGAAGGTGATTAATAGACATGGATAAAAACAAGAATCTCAGTTTTCATTAGAAATGTAATTGGATAATCATTTATTATTCTAATGAGTTATTTTTTTTAACATCCAAGCCATCACTTGCATCACAGGCGTGCATTTCAGTCTGTCCTGTTCATCATGAATATTTTTTTACATGCTGCTTTTTTTCCCCTCATTCTTTTAATGCGAGTGATTTCTGTTATGTCAGCCTCGCTTTGTTTAAATCTGACTCTATCAGGTATTTTAAATAGGGGGTTCTGAGGCATGAATGACAGTCTTTCCTGGCTGAGGAGAGACAGTGACGCTATATATAAAACATAAATGTCCAGGCTCAATGATTAACAAAGCTTACGTGATAAAAATGACCCACATCAAATGATAAAGAAGGTGGACAAATGCATAAATGATGAAATAACCCAGTACAACCAAAAACAACTCAATGAAATGATCACGCAATTCTACTTTCACCCCACGTAAGCATCCTTCATTTTTTACCTTATTAAAACACTTCAAACACAGTTCTGCGTCAGTGTTACAAGCCTCAAAGTTCAGTCCAGCATGTAAGACACTCTTCGACGGTCTATTTCTTCGACTGCCTTTATTTTCTACCATGGCTGCCCTATAATATCTCTTGCATGTTGTCAAGAAAAGCCTATTTAATGAGTGTGACTCACCTTGCCCTAGCAGCCTCCACAGCCAGCCCCAGCAGATTTCCATCCCTGGTTTGAGCGCATTGCTTTATAGCAGCCAGGCACCTTTTCGCCGCCTCGGCGTCTCTGCTCTCCCTCACCTTTAAAACAAGCAAATAGCAGCCTCATCACAGCCTGTTATAGCCCTGCTCCGACTGTGCAAGCTGCCATTCAACCAGCGCTCGAGCAACAAACTTGGAGACCCGTTAAGAATATGTCTAACGGATGAAGGTGAAGAGAGCCATGTCTTCATGGCGCTTGCTCTGTGCACAGGGACATGTTTGGGCACCTTAGTTCCAGTGAAGAGAAATTGTAAGGCTGCAGTATACAAAGACATTCTGGACCATCGTGTGCTTCCACCTTTGTGGCACCAGACGGGAACAGCCACATATGGGTGTGACGCTCAGGTGTCCACATACTTTTGGCCATACAGTGTCTTTAGTCTCGCAACTCTGTTCTCTTTATGCTTTCTTTTTTTCAGCATATTTGAAAATATATATAATATACGCATTACAAAAAGCTCCTAATAATGTGATCAGTCATGCGCTGCACACACAAAATGTGCCAACCATAATTATTTTCTAAATATATATTGTACTTTATAGCATAAAATGACTGCATATTATAAAATTAAGCCTAATTTTCTCTAATAGCAAGCTGTACTGTAAAAGCACCTATAATGGCTTCATATTTAAAAAAAAAAAATACTCATTCATAATTCTCCAAACATAGGGAACTGACCTTCTGGAGTTTCTCAATCTGCTTTTGCCGCACAACAGTGTTATCAATGGCCAGAACTTCCACCGTCTCTTCGCTCTCAAGGCGATATTTGTTGACCCCCACTATGACCTCAGAGCCTGAATGAGGAATGAGCAAAGTTTAGAAAGGAGCATTACATCAAAAAGCAGGAACATCACATTAGACCATTTTTTTTTAAAAAGCAATAGAGAAATATAGCGTATCAGATTGTTTTCCCAGAGTGCTTAGAACCCCAATCTGCTCTCACAGCAGGTGTGAACTACAGCACAGAACATCCAAAACACTTGAGTACAGATTGCAATATGCTTGTACATTAATCTCCATAAAATGAGCATCGTTGCAGTTTGATTTTTCATGGATATTTGATGTGAAATGATCTTTAGACCAAAATACCAGAACTGGTGCACGCAAGTAGAGCTTTTACTGGCTGAAAATCAGCTAGAGAACAATCATCTTCGGGTCGCCATACAGCACCCATGCATGGGAAAGCACTGTAATGCACTGTGGATACTGAATTAATTATGTGAAGGAATCAGCTGTTTATCAGGAATACAAATGAAGTACTGCTTTATCAAACCAAATCTTATTCTTTACAAAAGTAAAACAATGGAGAAAAAGAGGTAAATCGCTATTTACAATCACACTGTGATCGAACTTGAGCGATACAACCATCCTTCTTCTAATATAAACCCTCCAACTGCTTCATACTCTATACAGAAATCATTACACGCTGCAGGTAGTGAACCAAATCCCTGCTGCTTTCACAGCCCTGCCTGGAGGGGACAGTCGTGGCCTAATGGTTCGAGAGTCGGACTTGTAACCCGAAGGTGAACCTGAAGGTCGTGGGTTCGAGTCTCGGNATCCCCCAACTGCTCCCCGGGCGCCGCAGCTAAAATGGCTGCCCACTGCTCCGGGTGTGTGTTCACTACTGTGTGTGAACTTGGATGGGTTAAATGCAGAGCACAAATTCCGAGTATGGGCCACCGTACTTGGCCACAAGTCACTTCACTTCACTTCTTCACTTCTGGAGGTGAAGTGCAAACAGTTATCAAAATTATTATCAGCTTGTCTGAACATGAAAGCACAGAGCACAGATGTCCCGGGAAACCAGGACAGATAAAGAGTTCTGCAGGCTTGCACTTGGCTTCGCCTAAAATTGTTACATCAGACTTGTTTGATATAATAGTGGCGCTTGTGGGTTTGTGATAAGAGCAGAAATTCCATCTGCAGAGGGTCAGTGACTTGACAAGATGAGGAAACTGGTGAACACAATAAAAAAATAAAAACAAACACACGGCTGCTCTTCGGAGGGTCAGACTGATGAACGTTTCTCCTGAGATTCTTTGTGCTGTTATTACTCAGGATAACTGAGGCCATGACACCTCAGGGGGTTTTACTAATAAACGTAGGTTCATTATTAAACATGAACTATACATTTGGAAATAGTGATTAATAATCATTTTTACAATTATGCACAAAATAGTGACAAGCTACATCATAAAAACTCTGTTTTCACTGAGACTTGCTTACAAACACCAAATAGCTATTACATTCAAATCGTACAAAGGGGTTCTCTGGCTGTGGAGCTGTTGTGCCCTCTTGTGGTATCATGTAAACACTGTAATCATTCATAAAATGCTAGGAAGAGCATCTTATTACACTAAATAGTGCTTTTCACCAGTCTCAAAGCTGATACAGGAAATAGAACAAACGATTTTACCAAAGCTTCGTAAAATGCATGAATAAAATGCTTACATTTATTCAAGGATATCAACTAACAAATATCAATCTGGCACAAATAGATGCTATAGAATCACAGCCCATGCATATAACATTAAAATAAACTTTAAAAAAAACAAACAAACAAGAATCAATAACAGCAAGAAACTTAAGTATAAAATAAGGTATAACTTCTATGTGCTTTGTAATATACAGGACATACAGCAGCTAAACCTCACTGTGCACTAGAGCTGGAAATTTCTTCTCCATACAGCTATTATTAAGAGAAAGCAATTATGGTTCTGCTCTTTCATTCAGCGCCTTTACATCAATATTCGAACTCCCTGCTTCTTTAATTTGTGTGTTTCTACCTGAATCAATACGAGCTTGTCTGCGTGCAGCACACTCCTCAATTCGCAGTTTCGGGATTCCCTCAGCCACGGCGCGAGCCATTCCTCCCATCTCCTCAATCTCATTGATGAACTGGGCAAAGAGAAAAAGGTCAAGTCAATACAAGGCTGTTAGAACGTACTGCACTGTTTTAGAATGCAGTCTTACTCAGTCACTTGCTCAGACAGCACAAATTAAAACATCTGTATTTTAGTGTAGATTTCTATTGGAACATGCATTGTGCAAAACTGTTCTTTTAGCATCAATATCTGTTTACTGAGAGGGCCTCTTATTGTATTTCATGGAATAAGTAATGCCATTAAGCAGGTAAGAAGGGAAAAACGTTAAAGCTTCCACCTGCTCTGTCAGCAGTAATCCAAAACAAAACATTTAACACCAGAATGATTGACCTTCTTATAGTTAATGGGCAAAAATGACTGTAGAAGTTAAACTTTGAACACAATGATTCAAAGTTTACACTCAACCAATTGGAGATAGCAGTTACCTTTCCTCTAACAAAAGGAAATGTTGGAATCCGGATTTTTACCCAGTTGAAAACCTGTCGCATTAATTTAAGAAACCAGACCAAATGTGCATGCCTGCAAACATAAAGGACGCTGAAATGCAGATTGTTTTAATGTGTTTAGTGTTTTAGTGTTTCAATTTCTTTCTCAAAAAAAAAAAAAAAAAATCTATATGCCTATGCTCAAGGCATCCCCCATTACACGTGTTATTCATTTACATGAAGGGTGCCAATAATTTTGGCGTTGACTGCACATAATTCAGTTTTGTAACAGTGTTAAAAGGGCTTCTAAGACTTCTCTTTCTTTCTGACCTTGAGGGCTGCATTGTACACGTCATCTGTAAGCGTCTCCATCATGTAGGAGCCTCCCCAGGGGTCGGCCACTTTCGGGATGCCAGACTCCTCCTGGATGATGATCTGGGTGTTGCGGGCGATACGGGCGCTCTTCACCGTGGGCAAACCCAGCGCCTCATCAAAAGAGTTGGTGTGAAGAGATTGTGTACCTCCAAACACTGCAGCCATGGCCTCGATCACTGTACGGATCACGTTGTTGTAGGGGTCCTGTGGAAAAATCACATCCAACAGATTTCGCCTTTAACACCACTGTGAAGACTGAGCGCAGCAGAGGATGTCTGACCTCTAGGCATTCATGCTTCATTACTCAATTAGAAAGTGGGCTGCGAAGAAAAAAAAACGATAAGACTTTAACTAAGGTGTTACTCCTGTTACCTTGAAAGACCCTTGGAAGAGATATTCAGTGCTGTAAATTTTGACCTAAGCTGGAGTCACACTGTATCGAGTTAACAGGAATGTCAGAACAACTTACACAGTTTAAACACTAACATTACCTTTCACAGTATTGATGTATTCAAGGGCAAAAACACATTCTAAAGTTTAAGATCATATTCTAATGTTTGAGGTCTTTGCACCCCAGTGTTTGGGAACCTCTGCTGAATACTATTTATGTTATACCCTATGTAGTGAGCATATATAGTGAATAGGAAGTCTTCAAGTGAAGTGACTTTGTGGCCAAGTGTGGTGA
>CM074963.1:7339169-7350023 GCA_037577455.1 Pangasius macronema
TGTCTTGGACATGGAAATTACAACGACATAACACAGGTGAGTGTTTCCTATGACTACTTATAGTCAGTAAGTTTCAGGGTTAGTATTTGAGAAGAGTGTGAGTTTAAATCAAAGACTCCTAGCCCTCTAATGCTGAACTGTTTGCTGATTGATTGTGTCCTTTATCTGCTTTGGATAAAGGTGTCTGACAAATGGATGCATTTAAATTCTCCTGCTTGTAACAATTAGTAATCTGTTTAACTATAGTAGGTTACACAAGTTTTTGATAGAGACAAAGCCCTTCTGTAAGTTGCTCTGAATAAGGGCATCTGCTAAACGCTGTAAATGTAAGTGCTGTTGTTTAACAGTAGACGGCATGTCGTAAAGCTCTGCTGATGAAGCTTTTAACGGTTATTCTCAGTCACTGTTTCTGGAACCCTTATACAGAGAAATTTACTTTCTTTTTACACACATTTATAGTATAGATCAAACCTTCATGTTGCTTCTTCTCCTTTTGTCTTTGTCTCTGTGCAGCCCAAAATAGTGGAGGCTCTCCTGGGCTATGAGCTGGTTCAGGTGTCCTGTGGTGCCTCCCATGTGCTGGCTGTGACCAATGAGAGGGAGGTCTTCTCCTGGGGAAGAGGAGACAATGGTACATTAACATGAGCAGTGACTTGGCCTAATCATTTTGTCTAGTATTGTCTAGTATTCTGTCTAGTATTTCTAAGTATCTGGCACGATATTTAGAAATCTTTCTAAACCTCCCCTCCAACTCTGCCTTTCCTCCCTTTGGCAGGTCGGCTGGGACTGGGCATCCAGGATACCCACAATGCCCCACAGCAGGTGGATATCCCTGTAGATTTTGAGGCCCAGCGAGTGTTGTGTGGGGTCGACTGCTCCATGATCATGAGCACTCAACACCAGATCCTGGCATGTGGCAGCAACAGGTACAACACTTCAGCAGCACCATTATTAATATGAACACCTTTATTAATATGGTTTAGGAAGATATTTTATATGTTTTTAAAATTGTTTGTTCAGTCTGACAGAGCTATAATTTTGACTTGATATACTGTAATGTAAAATAAATGATGAACAATCAAGCTGCATCTCAAGTGGTGAACTTTGCATGTGTTAATGCGAATAGTGTGTTCACACTGGGCAACTCATTGACGTGTAGTGCACTATTAATTACCATATGATGTATGAAAAGCCTGCTAATTTGAAGCGTGGACAGTTAGACACTTTCTGCACTAAGTAGTCATAGGATGCTGTGCGTAGCATGTGATGTGGAGCCACTAGAGGGTGCTGCAGTTTATAGTCTGCTGAAAGGCTTCAGTTCAAATCAGTTTCATTTGTATAGGGCTTTTAATAATGTACATTATCACAAAACAGCTTCACAGAAATCTTTAATTTAAATTGATCTCTAATGAGCAAGCCAGAAGTGGCTGTGGTAAGGAAAGACTCCCTGCGGCGACAAGAGGAAGAAACCTTGAGAGGAACCAGACTCAAAAGGGAACCCATCCTCATCTGGGTGACACTGGATAGCGTGATTTTAAATCATTTCTCTTCTATAACTCTATACTGTAATGTCAAGCAGTGCTAAGTGTGTTAAAAGGAGCATCATTATAAGCATGCACGGTTTACTGATGGAGATTTGAGTGTAAAGTGTTCTTACCAGTTGCTGTCTTAAGGCTATCCAAGAACGAACATCCACAGCCATCTTTAGGGTGTCTGTGTGGTACCATCCACAGTAAACTCATGGTGATCTGTAGGCTATCTGTGCGGCCATCTTCAGCAGCACTGAGTGATTTTCAGGTGAGCGAGGCTTGAAGCAGAAGAGGGTCCAACAGGATGGATCAGGCAGCTCTGGAGAGAAATAACAGATTATTAGGTATTCTTTTGTACTGTAATGGTTTAAGAAGATGTACATTGTGCACAGAGTGCAAGCAGGGGCTCCAGCAAGACTAGCTATGTCAGCAAAACTAAACGGGAGAACCAGAAGGTAACACAGACATGAAGGCACTCAGGAACATAAAGCAGCCAGCCACTGAAAGGTGGCTGAGTGAGAATGCCACTACACTGCAAGTGTGCAAATGACCAGCAAAAATGTATGCACAAAATTTGATTTTTAAAATTGCCCTGCTCCTGTGGAGGCTGTTTTTGTGCGATTTAATGACATGAGCTGCTGCACAGTAGCTTGACATTTCCGTTTAGCGCAAGATGTGATTGATTGATTGATTGATTGATTGATTTGAGACGTTACTGCTGACCATAAATCAGGTATTCCATTTTCACAGTATATTTTTCAGTATAAATTGGGTAGTATGCCATTTGAGACGCAGCTTTAGATTAGACTTAGTTTCCATTGGGAAACTTTATTAACCTTTAAGTTAAGCTTAATTATGCTAAAAAAAAAAAGATAGCCATCTTGACCATTCACACATTGGTACCATCATATGACAAAAACCTTTTTGCAATGCATGAGCTTAAACACCTGAGGCAGTGTCCCAGTGTCATATCCTGCAGTATTTCCTTGACCAACTAGTTCTGATTGTTGATTCCTGTTATGCTTGCTATATCACTGTGAAAAGCATCAAAAGAAGCCTCAGGGAAAGTACTTTGCCCTACACTGCCATATTTAGCCACATTTTTACTGACTGGGACATATGGAAGATTATTACATTCAATATTGTCAAATAAATACATAACAAGCCATAATTGCTTGTTTAATTAATGAGACTCGTGTTTGCTTCTAACCGATATGAGCAGATCATATGACATAGGTATGACAAATGACATTTTATTGCACAAAGGCCAGTGATATGTATGCCATTTACAGGTTTAACAAGCTAGGCCTGGATACAGTCAGCAAGACAGAGGAACCCCCATCCTGTTGTCAAGTAGAAGAGGTTCACACATTCCAACGTGTTCAGTCGTACCCACTGAACGTTGAGAAAATTCTGTACATTGACATCGGAACGTCCCACTCTGCCTCAGTCACGGGTGAGACCAGGATCCTTCTGACTACTGATCCTTTCATCCTTTTGTACAGTTATCACAGCTCCATGAGCATGAGATATTTCATCTGGGTTTCTGTTGAAAATGTTCCCTAAAACCCAGAGAAAGGTCAGTGTTTCACGTTTGGCAGTAACCAGCACGGGCAGCTTGGCTGCAGCTCTCGCCGCAACAGCAGAGTGCCCTTCCGGGTGCCAGGGCTGCAGGGCATCACCATGGTAGCGTGCGGAGACGCGTTCACTCTGGCTATTGGTGCAGGTACTAAAATCAAACCTCAATCAATCTCATAATCGCTTAACAGTGGCTACTGTGTCAGGCTTAAAGTCTCTGAAAACATTGTTTTTTCTTTTGTGTCTTAATATCATTACAAAGCATCAATACAGAGTGCTTATAAGACATATGCCCCTGTTGTTTTTTTATGTTTTATTTATTTATTAAAGAGTTTTATTAGCTCTTTTGGTACATCACAGTCATTTACAAATTCCAGTTTCAGCATTAGATCCATTTCTGAATGTGCGTAATGATTTAGTCAGGTCCATTAAGCAGCCTCATATTATAGTCTTATTAAAGGCAGAAGAAGATAATACTTTACACAGAACTCCAGACTGCAGTTACAGACATTAGTTACTAAGGTGTTAGTACTGTGTGATGTGTTATTGGTGTGTGTTTTTTGTCCTTTAGATGGTGAGGTGTATACCTGGGGGAAAGGAGCCCGTGGGCGCCTTGGAAGGAAAGAAGAGGATTCTGGGATACCGAAGGCAGTGCAGCTTGATGAGAGTCACCCATTCACAGTTACATCAGTGGCTTGTTGCCATGGCAACACACTCTTGGCTGTAAAACGTAATGTAGCATAATATGTCTTTTGACATTCCATTAGAAAACTCTGCAATCATTCAGGCCGATGAATAACATCAGCCCATGCAGTACAGCTCCAAAAATTTGGGATCTTTCACTTTTTTTGCAGCAGATTAAAATAATGTAAACCAGATAACAAAGTCTATATTTTATATATTTTTTTAATCAATAAAAGTCATTCAAGTGATTCAAGTGATATGATAAATAATATACTATAATCATATATTTTCTAGTAATTTCATGCTGAGGCATATACTTTGCAAATATCTGTATATTCATTTTATGAAACCTATGTTGCTTGTTTTGAAATCATCTATAGCTCCGTTAATCCTTCTAAAGACATTTATTTCCTACATATTATTATAACCGTGGAAGTTGCATAGCACCACAACTTCCAAGAGTCACGCTATATATGTATCTGCAACACAGTTGGTTTTATATTATTGAAAATGTTGTGGATCCCAAACCTGTGAGCAGTGAAGCACTGGCAGTTTTTGTATGGTTTGTTGGTTCTGAACCTTTGCATTAGGGCCTCAGGCTGTTAATGATCACTGATTCTGGTCTAAAAGGGTTTTTTGTCTGTTGTGATCAGTTCACAATAGTAGCAGCATAACACAAGTCACACTTCGTTTAGGTCTTCTTAGGGCTTCTTACTAAATGCACCAAACTGACTTCAGATGAACTTTGATCCCAGAAATACAGTGAAAACAGGACTGTCATGTTTACGTCACTACCTTGCTGGAGTCAGGGGCTTGTACACAGGGGGAATAACTTATTATTTTGTAGTTTATAAAAGGTATAACTATTTTTACTGATTTAATTCCACTTTTAGAATTATTTTATATTAAGTATGTTTTAAAGTGTGCAATATATATTTTTAATTACATACACACATACACTGATACTCTTACTGATAATGACACTCTCTTTTACAGCTTTTTTTGAAGATCCTGTCCCTAAGTGACCCTTAAATCTCAGCGGTATCTGTGAGAGGACAGACACACAGACAACTTCCTCATAAGCATTCAGAGCAATTAATGACTGTGACTTCTAAAGACCTGACTGGAAGTGGACTGCTGAAGAATTTCAATTCATTATGATAATTAAAGTGCAATAACGTCTGAGGTACGATTACATGGATTATGAAGGTTTATAGATTTATATATCCAGCTGAAATCATAATGTATAATATGGTTTATGCTTGAAGGCAATTTCTTTTATGAACGTTGTTTGTGAATGCTTCAGATTGTCATTTTGCTGCTGTACAATCACAAAGTAATTATGTAAGACACTCACAGGAAGTCAGACAGGTCCTGTAGGATTATTATAACAATACGTGACAGAACCATCATGTAACACAGCTGGCTGCCAAAGAAAATTTTAAAGCTGTTATTGTTTTTGTTCCTTCTGTAAAGAATGCAGCATGCTTTCTGTGATTTATAATAATCATTTTATACACCAAAAGACTAAAGAATAATTTTTTTATAATCTTTTGTACACCAAAAGACTTCTGAGGTACAGAGGTTTAAAATAAATGCTTTTGATTACATCCAACGACTAAAAAAGAGTTTCTGTCCACACTGAAAGCATCTACTTCAGCTAGAAGAGTGTTGTTTTTAAGACACGGAGTAATTCCATCCTACTGAAGCCACATTTACTGAATAGTTATTAACTGCTCGATAATACATATCCTCTAATGGTGTTTAAATTGCTCACACTGGACTGTCTTATTTTTGGTGTATTTTTGACAGTGCACATCCACCAATAGAGGGAGATCTTTCCTTAACAGATAGCCGTTTGATGATTTTCAACATAATGCTACTTGTAAACTTTAGTGCAGCATCTGTGAGCAATGAACAGCTACACAATAGCTTCTCATAAAAGACAAAATTATTGTTTTTGAACATATTTTAAAACATTTAAGTGGATTTATTATTTTTTTTGCAGTTATGCACTTATATTATTTTAAATCCTAAATAGAGTTTAGCCTATTTATGCATTTAAGCATACTCTGGCAGATTATACAGGATATAAAGATGTAGAGACAACCTCGTAGGGCGCGTGCGGTAAGATTACAGTAAAAAGCAGGCAGACACTGAGTGACTTGAGAAGGGTGGTGACGTAATTAGATCCCGCCCACGCGGAGGACAGTGGGCGTGGCTTATCCGACCTAAACAGACGGGAGCAGGAGCTTTTGTCCACACAAGACTGTCAGTGTACATGGAAGGGAGAAAGTGGCCGCGTCTCGCCTGTTAGCTCGCCAAGCTCATTGTTTTCACCGTAAAGACGCGACAGCAGTAGCAGGTGTTTACTGGAGGGAGCTGACACGGTTCCCAGCCGGAGCGCTCGGCTGCTTGGAGGCGCGACCTTGTTGCTAGAGACACAAGACGATCTGGACAAGAGGACAATAGCGATAATCTGTCGGGTGGCTGGAGGTTAGCCGTCAGCGCACCTTGTTAATAGAAGCAGGATCCGCTTTCTGCCCTTTATCCGCTTTGGTTGGTCCGAAGTCGCCATGCCCGGCTACGACTATAAGTTCCTAGAGAAGCCCAAGAGGCGCTTTCAGTGCCCGCTGTGCAGCAAAGCCATGAGGGAGCCGGTGCAGGTCTCCACCTGCGGCCACAGATTCTGCGACACCTGCCTCCAGGAGTTCCTCAGGTACGAGGCCTTATTATGGACACAGTTCACACCACTGTACACATACATTTTGCAGAAGATGAGGAGATGAAGGTGGATGAAAGGTCATGTAGAGCGGTTTCACAGGGCAGACAGTAAACAGACAATGTGGCTTTAGCATCTGTACACATCCAGCTGTTGTAGCTGGTGACACTGAGCTGAGAGCTGTTACTATCAGCTGCCTGTGTGCTGACTACATCACCAAAGGCTTTGTAATAGCACGAGGGCTTCACTGACTGTGCAATGAGACCCAAAAGCTTTTGTGCATGCAATTTTCCATTTCTTAATGTGCAGTACTGTCAGGGTAGGTCTGGCAACATTGGCACAGTAGCCTGTGCTTGTGTGATTATTCATCTCAGTCTTTGGCTGGAAAGGTTGTTTCAGTTATTAGAGTAAATGCTTTAATTTTTGGTCACTGAAGTCACCANCCAGGAACAAAAGATCATACCATGAACAAACATGGCCCTTTTGTTTGCATGCATGAATTTGTGGGATGTATGTACTGTATATTTGTGTGTGTGTGTGTGTGTGTGTGTGTGTGTGTGTGTGTGTGTGTGTAATCAGGCAGTGGGTAGCCTAAGCTCTGGCCCCGTCCGTCATTGTACCCTGAGGCAGTTCACTGGGAAGATGGGGGCGGATAGGAGTTAATAGGGTCGAGCAGCCTCAGACGTGGGATTAGCGAGGGATTCTTTACTGGATTTAGGGATCCTGTGTGCTGAAAGACTGACGGACCTTTCACTCACAACTTATTTGTGCTTCAGTGATTATGTATACACGTACAGAGGCATGCACTACTTCTCTGTGCATACCTACCATAGAAGATTTCCACAGTACGTTCTGGTAGCGCCTTACCGTGGAGTTCAGATGTCAGCCTACATGCCTGTTTATCTTTAACAATTATTCTAAAGATCTTGTTTATGTTTCATGGGTTAATGTGTGTTTACTGTGTCGTACATTGTGTCAACAGAGAAATAGGAAGTGCACTATTTGTAATTTAAAAATAGGAGCTCTTTATCTTGCTCTCCCCACATATTCAAATGACTGGGGCCTGTTTTCCTGCCTGCTGTACAAGGAAAGCACGGCTGCTGTGCATGTTTCGCTGTAGAGGCATTAGGTGTTCTGTGACAGGTGTGATGTCGACCTCCAGTTCAGACTGTCTGCTCAGACACCTCTTTGCTAGCAGCTTGGAAAAGTTGTGCTCCTATGAAAGGCATAGTATCATAAAATGTGTGATTTTTTTTTTTTTTTTCTGGGAATGTGCCACGTCTCTTCCTCACATTCTCATTTACAGCTTGAATGTTGTCTCTCACACACATAAAGCGTGTAGCCTTACTGCGGTAGAGCTGCAATTCATGCCACAGTGCGAGTAAATATATTGATTTGTTGAGAGAAGAAATATAAAAGTTCGAGACTTGTTTGAATAAAGCCCAGCAGCAAAAGGTGAATCATGAGAGTGTCTTTGAGGGAAAATGATGAATCATATTTCTTTTGAAACAAGGCTGACACCATTTTAGATAATGATATAAAGGAGATACTACTACACTAGCCTTCTGGCCTTCACTTAAAAACATTCAAATCATTCCTTGTACATGTCACAATTTTTTACCATTGTTGTTTTGGACTGACTGTCCTGGGAATAGTATATATATTATTTTTAAAAATATTGTTTGTGAGTAATGACAGTGTGCAGCCACCCATAATTCTTCCAGGCAGCCAGCTATCAGTCTGGACATGTCAGCCCATTGAGGAACTGTTTTGCCCTTTGCTCCAGGAATGATATTCATGCTCAAAAAAATGTAAAGAAATTACACCTTGTGTGTGAGTCACCCAGGTATAAAGTTTACAATAGAAGCTTCTGGAGCTGCTTTTCACATCATGTTCCCACATTTCTCTCTTGTTATGAATAGCTCAGATTCTGATCCTTGTCAGGTTTGAAATGCTGATGCAAGGTTCTTCTAGTATTCGTCACAGCCTGCCATTGGTTTTGTCGGTGCTGTAAATGGTCCATGTTTCTGTTTGAAAAAGGAATGTGTAAATAAAAGCAGCATATCAGGAGGCTGTGTGATTCCTGGGAGAGGCAGGAGAGGCCCATGGTCCTGCTTTATCGCTCCTACAATCAGCCATGAGTGAGTCACATGCCTACACCATGTTCGCTGATTGGATAAACCCTGAAGAAAAGGCAATTAAACCACAGCTTCACAGAGGAATTCCTCATGATGAGGGTTAATAATTCTGAACTCACAGATATAGAACAGTGTCCTGTGTCCTTCAGTCTTTTGCTCCCTGTGATTTAGTGTCCTGTATTTGCTGAATTGTATGTGGATGAAGGTAAGATCCAGTGGAGTCTGTTTTCCAAATTATGTTTTAAAGTCTTTTTTTTGATGTAATTAGTATTTTAAGTTTTATCATTTGTCATTTAAAATGTGAGCTATTATATGTTTAATGACATTTTAAGAAACTAAAATGGATTACATCTTTACTTTTTCACTAATTTACATTATTAGTATATTTAGTTCTGTTAAAATCAAAATGAAAATAAATATTGTTAATTGTTACTGTGCTTTGATGAGCAACATTTGTCATCCATAAAGACACACCCATGCTAAGAGAAGAATCATTTTACATCAGAAATACACCCTGAGGCAAGTTTGCAGTTGTATTAATGTTAAAATCGATTCAAATCATTTAATAACAGACACAGTCACAAAGCAGCTTTAGTGAAATTTGGATGTAGATTTAGGAGATCCCTAATGAGCAAACCAGAGGAGATGGTGGCGAGGAAAACCTCCCTGAGACGACATTAGGGAAGAAACCTCAAAATGGAGCCCATTCTCCATCTCATCCGTTGGTGATACCAGATAGTGTGATTATAAATGTTAAACATCAGAAATTGTTTTAAAAAAACACTCTTGTTGGACCTACCCAATTTTGGAGCACAGTAAACGGTGTGCTGAATTGCATCAGCTTAAACTTACTGCAGAAAATGGACAAACTACAAGCAGACATTAGACCCCATCCAACTAACAGTAATGTTCATATGATATGATGCATAGGATCATCACATGTTTATTTACTGTTTATTTGTTATGGTAGAGATTTTTGTCATAGCTCCGCAGTCTGTGTGAAGTAGATTTGTGGCACTTGTTAACATTCAGTAACTGACTGTCTGCTTTGGAAAAGATGTCGAGGTATTCTCTGATCGGTGATTTTAGATTTGACAGTACTAGTCAAATTATTAGTCCTGTGTAACTAGCAAACCCACTTCATCTTACTGACAGGAAGGTGTAGGGTGCCAAGACTAGTGTTCACTAAAAGAAGAACAATTATTGTAATATTCTGACAGTACAAGTCAAATTCCCCATTATGTATTTATTTTATTATTTAGGTGTAAGTCCAAAATACTGAAATAGTCACCCCCAAATCTCATATATCCACTTCATATTCACATACATAATGTGTGCGTGTTCTAGATATAAATGCTGCAAAAACGTTCCCATGCAAGTTACACATGGTTTTATTATAAAAGACGTTAGCAAGTATAGCAAATAGCAATCATGGTGAACATGAAGGGGCTTCCTAAAGTTGTCAGGAACAACAGGAGAATCCAGCAGTCATTCAAAAGGATTTGCAAAATGATCTGAAGGCAACAGGAACAGCAGTTACACAGAAAATAATAAGCAATGCACCACAATAATCTCCATTCCTACACCACACACAAAACTGCTCTGCTAAAAAAAACTCTTTTGGAACAATATACTCTGGTCAGACGTAACCAAAATAGAACTCATTGGCAATAATTCAGCTCATCAAGAGCTGTGCGTATGATTGAAGAACATCATAATCACAGTGAAGTATGGAGGTGGGAGCATGATATGGAGCTGCTTCTCTTCAAACAGTACTGGGTTACTACACGTCCATGAAGGAAACATGAATGGAGCTATGTACCAGGACAGTTTAGTGGAGAACTTAATCTCGTCAGGAACCTAGGGAGATGATGGACATGACAACACATCAACAATTCCAAACAACCAAAATAACTCAAGAAGGCTTTGCATGGCCTAGCCAATCTCCTGACTTGATTCAGGTTGAAAAATTTATGGAGGATTTTGAAGTTGCTATTGCAATTCCATTAAATGGATATTTCTAAGCTTGGGGAATTAAAAGCGATTTGCTAAGAGGAATGGGCCAAAACTGATCACTGCAGAAAGATAATTACTACTTACTGTAGAGCTCAGTTTTGTGGCATTTGACTGAATCTGAGCAGAAAGCATAGCTCTATATGTGTCAGAATTCATCAGACATCATCAATAAACACCAGTGACCCAG
>CM074963.1:7350102-7375390 GCA_037577455.1 Pangasius macronema
CTCCTCCAGAGTGTTCTTGACTTGGCTAGATGTAGTGAAGGGTTTTTTTTCACCAAGGAAAGAATTCTGCAATCATCAACTTTAGTTGTCTTCTGTTGTCTTCCAGGCCTTTTGGTGTTGCTCAGCTCGCCAGTGCATCCCTTCTTTTGAAGGCTGTACCAAATTGTTGATTTGGCCACTCCTAAAGTTTCTGCTGTCTCTCTGATAGGTCTGTTTTTTTCATCCTAATGATGGCCTCCTTCACTTGCATCGACACCTCTTTGAACTGCATACTGAGAGTTCCCAGGAACAGCTACCAAATGCAAACTCAACACTTGGAATCAACTCTAGACTAATTGAACTCCAACTAATTGTCCAATTACTTTTGAGCCTTTGAAAATGGAGGGACTCTATAAAAAATGGCTGTAATTCCTAAGCTGTTTATGCAATTTAGAAAGTTATGGGGGTAAATGCTCCTATTAACCAAGGTAAATACAATACAAATTACAAAATATTACCATACAAAACAAGCAAAAGAAAATAATTTCATGGTACATAATGCATACTGTATTGACACCAGTTGTTACAGAAAGAAGATTTTTGAAAACATGAACTTAGTAGTGACTATAATGTAGCCCACAACATTTACCTTTAATAAAATTATAAATCACCAGTTGATGTGAAACTTTTTTAAAGTTAAAATTTGACTACTGACTTTCAGAAATTCTGATAATTTCATATAAAATTAATCAAAAATTACAATCTCAGGATGTGTTGCTAAGAGGTATACTTACGGTATGCTGTAGCTGAGTCTCTTTCCTGCTGGTCCGTGCTCAGAAACATGGTCAGTGCTGAGTAAGGCACATGGAAACACTACAAAAACCAAAAAACCAATAGAGAGAAATCATTACTGAGTCATACTTGTGCAGAAACGTTCTTAAAGAATTGTAGTATGTACTCCATGGTCACAGGGCAGACCATTATGGAAATAACAATGGATAAGAATAGTAAACTAAGGAAAGATCTACACTAAGATTAATGTAGTTCGCAGGGAAACAGTGAAACATATCAGTTAATGAGCATACATTTTTTTTGTACAAAGAGCACAATAAAACTAAACGAAGAGATATATGAGAGTAATAATGTGTTATATTAGAGGAAGGCAAGTTTTTAAAAAAAAAAAAACAATAGAAAGAGAGAGTATATAATGTGGTACATGTTTTCTGAATAGTGAACATTAGCTATTCAAACACCATGAATCAAAATTTACAAATCCGAAGTTCATGCGCCCTAAAAACGGGCTGTTTTTTTGTTATTGTTGTTGTTTTCTTTGTTGTTGCAAAACAGGTGGAAAAAACCCTGAGGTAGAGCACTGTCAACACGGTCTGTGAACTCTCTCTGACAGTTCTACAGAAAGCTCATAATTGGTCAAAATTAGAGATGTGTGGGTTTTTTGAAACCCACAAATGCAATTAATAATTTTCTTTGTACCTGGCAGCCATTTTTTCTAACACATTCAGTTGCTTCTATTTCCCAAAATATTAACAAATTAATAGCCTATTTTAAACCACTGTGACCCTGATCAGGCAGTTAATAAGGACCACCATGACGGCCTTTGTTTGAACTTCATGCTTGTGGCCTTCACGCTTGCACCCCCATTGCATTAAAATAAAACAAAACGTAATTCATCAGACCAAGCCACCTTCTTCCATTGCTCCATGGTCCAGTTCTGATGCTCACATTCTAACTGTATGTGCTTTTGGGGTGGACAGGGGTCAGCATGGGCACTCTGACTGGTCTGCGGCTACGCAGCCCCATACACAGCAAGCTGTCATGCACTGTCTGTTCTGACACTGTCTGTTCTTTCTATCATAGCCAGCATTGACTTTTTTCAGCAATTTGTGCTACAATAGTTCTTCTGTGGGATTGGACCAGATGGGCTAGCCTTCACTCCCCACGCACATCAGTGGGCCTTGGGCACCCATGACCCTGTCGCCAATTCACCGGTTGTCTTTCTTTGGTCCACTTTTGGTAGGTACTAACCACTGCATGCTGGGAACATCCCACAAGACCTGCCGTTTTGGAGATGCTCTGACCCAGTCGTCTAGCTATCACAATTTAGCCATTACGCTTTCCCCATTTTTCCTGCTACCAACACATCAACTTCGAGATTGTTCACTTGCTGCCTAATTTATCCCACCCCTTGACAGGTGCCATTGTAATGAGATAATCAGTGTTATTAACTTCACTGTCAGTGTTATGGCTGATTAATGTATATATACATATATACATATGTGTGTGTGTGTGTGTGTGTGTGTGTGTGTGTGTGTGTGTGTGTGTGTGTGTGTGTGTGTTTGAAATCCTTTACTTTGTAATTTACATAAAAAAAATCAAGTCAGTGCTGTGGTGCACCAGTGGACCAAACATCTACTAAAATAGACCTCTCCAGAGAGCCTGCCCAGCCCAGTCTTTGTTCTATTACAGTAACCAATGTCATTCGGCTAGGAAACCACAAAAGGTTTTCCATTTAGAATGCTACTTTTGACACGTTTGGAGCTGTTTGGTTCATAAGCAACCATTCTGATTAAAAATAATGGAGTGATTAAAGGTGCATGTGTTATACTGACTGGGTTCACTGCCAGTTATAGTGGACACAGCTGCTGGTTCTCAGCCTTGCACTTAAAGACAATGGAACACGCTAAAAGAGGAAACCAGCGTTTACCCAATCTGGTGGTTTCTGACTGCCCCTAACATGTACTTATCAAGGAGTTAAAATGACTTGTCATTATAGTGTGGGTTTGTGTGCCTGGAGCGGCTTCCCCATTCCAGTATATGCTGGTGTATTTGACTGAAAGCAAATTTGGCAAAGGACACAAACAAATAAATCATGGAAATAAAAACTAACATCAAAGTGGCTCACTTGGAGAGCAGCACACACACGCTGTGAACGTTCTAGTTTCATTAGGGACAGATGACCCATGTATTTTTAATTCACACTGGTTAAAGAAATTTCACACAACTTCCCACATATCCCTAATGTGTCTAATGTCCCTAATAATCTTCTGCTTGCTAAACATAAGTGGCCACTGGTGTTCTTTGCATCTAAAATCATTTGCAACACCAGTACAGAGACTTCTCAGCTATAATCATCCGCCAATTTTGCGCTGAATATCCATCTCTGTCTCAAATGTTCTGCCAAGCTAAATATGGCCAAGCGTAGTTAAAGCACATGAAACGGATACAGAAAAGTATTATAATTATGTGCAGTAATAATATTAATTGTGTGATATATTAATATTCTTTGGGTAATCCTGTGAGATACTAACTGCAATTCTGACTCATAGCAGGTGACCAAAACTTACTGTGATGAGAGTTTGGTAGAGGCAGTAGAAGCCCAGATACCAGATGTACCTCTGATTGGTGAAAGTGGGAACAAACCACAAGTAGAAGTAGGACACTACGGTAAATGGAGTGCAGCCCACCATCCTAAGGAAAAATAAGGGAAACATTATTATAGAATCAAGAAAAAAAGTTATACTTGACTAAAAAGTTCCTTGGGAATTATTAAAATGAAATTTCATATCTGAGTTCTATGAAACAAAAGGAACATAAAATCAAAACATTGCCAGCGCTTAGTTATTGCAGATGTCCTGTACAGCAGCAGCATTTCTACAAGTGAAGCGATTATCGTAAATGCTGATCTGTATATGCATGCGAGAAATTTGGTTGTGTGGTGTTTGTAAGGCTGCTTCTGTACACTAAAGTAATCCTGTAAGCCACATGTGCATTTGTTCAGCACAGTTATCATTTCGTTCCAAATGAATATTCTGCTGCATTTCAGCTCATGAATTGGTGCCTTGATAATCCCTGGTAATGAAACACATTGAACCTTAGTAGAGTTCATTAACCTCTGCCCCATGTCTAGGTTATTCACTGATAAACTATGGGCAACAGCTATAGCTAAAAACAGAAAGAGAGGGACAAAGAAATGTGTCCAATGTGGACGAAGAATGGCCAGTTCTAGCACAGTCCAGACCCCTGATTTGCAGAGTGAGCTAGCACCCTTGCTCACCCAGTGATTGTTTTTTTCCCCACAAAGGACTGACCGTACAGAGTGGGGTTGTGGGGGGGGGGGTTGGTCGTTGGATGACTGGATGTTTCTGAATGTTGCGCAAGATGGCTCAAATGATGAGTTTGGACTAGAAATGTCCACTGTAAGTAAAAAGACACACCTACAGCTGCAGGATCACTGACTCAAGCACAAGCACACATACACATGGGTAGCAAACACAGCTACAATGTGCTTCTAGAAATCAGTGTGCCTGCTACACTGTCTGATGATGCTGGATTTCTTTTGGATGGGGGTGTGCACTTGCAAATTATGTCATCTTTAATGAAAGACCTGCTGTGTAATTAAAAACCTTGGCAGGCATGCTTGTAAAAATCGTTAAAGTTTTAAGAGCATCATGAAATATGAGATGAGATGACAGACATCTGTAATAAAAGAACTGTCTAGACATATCCCATTTTAAGACTTATCTGTTTTTCAGGAATGATCAAGCTTTCAAAGAAACCATCATGCTTACTGTGAGATAACATAGCCTGTAATGAAAGAGCTAGGTCAATACCATTTAAATGAATGAAAGTTTTAGTTTGATGTTCAGTTGAGTTTCATTTAAAGTTTCCTGGCACTACAGGTGTGCGGTATTTCTTTTTAAAAAAACATTCCCACTCCCACCCACTGACCAATTCTGTCTAATCCTGCCTACTCCTGCAATTATTTCAGGTTTGACCCACTGACCATAGTTTCTAATGAAAGTTGTTGGTTCAATTTCCTCAAAATATAAATAATATTCTAAACCACAGCAACCCTGACCATCGGATAAAACAGATAGGCTACTGAAAGCAAATGACTGAATGTAAGCAAACACATCGCACAGCCCCTCATGAACATGCACCATGCCTAATACACTCCCATTTTAATCAGCATGGCCTTTCTTTGTCCCATGAGCTTCATATGTGTCTGCCCATTCCCACCCTCATAGACTAAATACAGCCTGCTCCAACAATTTTTGTTGGCTTCCTTGGAATCCGAATGCACACCACCTGGGACTTACATGTGTACTTATCTGATTACTTGGTGCCTTACAGCAGGATTGTTATAGAATCTGGAGTGTTATCTATTCGGGAGAGTAACATCCAAACGGCTATCTGCTGAGGGGCTCTGAGGTCCCAGTTGGGCAAGGCTGTCACATTCCACCCCGACTCAATGGACACAACTTCCTTTCAGACACTTTGATGCCACATCTTAGTGATTTGGCAGTGATATGGGGACTTCCTTTCAGGAATCGCAATTTGGACTAAGGGATCAGTGTCAACTAATCAGCCAGCCAGAGTGCAGTCGTTTAAGAATCCTACATACAGTATAACGCTCATTCTGATCTCTGTTAGTCAGTACTGCAGTTGATGTCTGTAATCATATAAGAACCATCCAAAAAAAAAGATGGAAGAATGACACGATTCTTGTACTAGATTTATCAAACATAAACTGAGGACAACATGTGTAATGTATTTGGATGTTGTGATAAGCACAAATTGAAATACACTATATGGCCAAAAAATAAACTATATGACCAAAAGTATGTGGACACCTGATCATTGTACCTTGTTGAACATGTACTTGTTTGAACATCCTATTCCAAATTTGGTCCCCCTCTTTGCTGTTGTAATAACTCTTCTGTTATAACTCTTCTCCACTAGATTTTGGAGCATGGCTGTGTGGATTTGCCACAAAAGCATTAGTGAGGTCAGGTACTGATGTTAGGCGAGAAGGCTTGATGCATAGTCAGAGTTCCAGTTCATCCTGAAGGTGTTCAATGGGATGGAGGTCAGGACTCTGTGCTCACTCCAACCTTGGCAAACCATGTGTTCATGGACTTCACTTTGTGCACAGAGACACAGTTATATTAGAACAGGTTTGGGCCTCTCAGTTACAGTGAAGGGAAATTGTAAAGCTGTAGCATACAAAGACATTCTATATAGTTGTGTGCTTCCAACTTTGTGGCAACAGTTTGGGGAAGGACCACATATGGGTGTGATGGTCAGGTGTCCACATACTTTTGGCCATATAATACATAATTATATAAAGTGTATAAACAACCCCTGCTACAATGCCGATCCTGCCTGAATGAACAGAGAGAATCTTCTGCTCACCATGGCATGAGTCGGCCAATTTTTGTCCATCTGCTTTTAGTGATGAAGAATCCCACAACAGGATCGGTAACCGCACCCCAAGCTTTCCCAATGAACAGCACCAGAGAGGCCTGAAATGGGTTTATCTGGGGAAAGGAAAGACACTGCCATTACCACTACACATATATAAATGCCACTTATTTCTAAGTCATGAGGCAACAGAAAAATTCGGGAGGTCAGAACTCATCAAAGTCCTTCTCTATGCCAAAAATATGTGCTGTAGCCGAGGCTGAAGCTGTTCCAGATATTTTTAGATTTTACATAATAGAAACTTTAATCAAATCTGCTGCATTAGTGATAAGATCATTTGTCATAGTCACTTCTTTTCTGTAATGGTGGAATACATTAATGTATTCATGTACACGCTACCTGTGCGACGTCTAGCAGAAATATCTGTAAGAAAAAAGCAGTTGCACTTCCTGCAACTTGAGTAGGTGCCCCTCCGATAGCAAAACACAGTTTGCTGCACATAGAGAGCTTCTGCTCCAGATGAGTCTGTAAACACAAAAACAGCACAGGCCTTAAAATCATTTATTCTTAAGTACACAAACATTAATGTGATGCAGAGTGTGAGATTGATGGATTTGACTGCTGGATCAGGATCATACAGCATGTGATATGTTTTCAA
This sequence comes from Pangasius macronema, assembly GCA_037577455.1. Taxonomy (NCBI): domain Eukaryota; kingdom Metazoa; phylum Chordata; class Actinopteri; order Siluriformes; family Pangasiidae; genus Pangasius; species Pangasius macronema. Next base: position 7,356,962 of record CM074963.1, read on the forward strand.
GTCTTATCCATTGGTGCATGTTTTTTAAGTGCCATGAATGTGTCTAAGATCAAATGACAATTATTTAATTAGTTATGCTTAGTTAGCAAATAATGGGAAATAGAGCATCCTTACAGCAATGCTGACACTGATCATGATTAGGATGAAAACATGGAATCAGTGCATCAAATTATGGAACTAAACCAAAAAAAAAAATCTAATCTTCTTGTCACAGTAACAGTAGAACATTCAGAATTAAAAAGACGGTCCTGTATGTGTTTCCAGAATGTGTTTCGATTGTTTTTAATGTCTTTCCACACCTCACAATAACATTTACATGTGAGAATGATAAAACAGCCTAGTGATATTAGAGCCCCATCTGTTTTATATTCTGTAGTCTGAAATCCAAGTTGGCAGTGTGTGATTATTGAAGTTATTTGTTGAAGTAGGCTTTACAGTGACTGAAGATCTGGTTAAAGGTCAGAGACCCCGTCCCATGCAGGCATCTCTGAAACTCATTACCGAAGCTTTTGGGTGATATGTATAACATATGGCTCTCTAATGTGGTCACTGCACACTCAATCCCACTACTCTCATTTTTCAAATGTATGGGTGGGATGGGGTAGCAACCTTTTGATCAGCCAGAAATCCATCAGTATAGCAAGAGTTTAAAATACTTGTCAATCAAAGAGTGTCACTTCCCTCAGTACAAAGTGCCTGGGGTTTGAGTGTGTGTGTTTTTGTGTGTGACAGCGGGTGTAAACGATTTTCACTGGCACTCACTCTTGCGTCTTGTCTCTGAATGTCTTCAGATGAAAAAAAATTGTGTTTATAAGGGTACATGTGTGTATGTGAGTAATGGATGTGATCTCTTGTAACACATTAAAGTGCCATCGGTTTGGCACTAACCACAGCTGGGAGAACCTTGTATTTATTACTGTCTCCTTCTGATCCTGGAGACAGTCAGACAGGCATGAGAGAGCTGAAAATACTCCAGCAGCCAAGGACAAACTCCTAAACCCCGTGTTTCCACGTTTCACCCAACTCCTTCATCTGCTCAGCTGAAGCCAGTTTTTGGCTGTCGCCATGCACGCTTTCTCTCTCCAGGGCTGTGCCTGAAACAGGCAACAACAAAACAACCACAGAGGCCAAAGCCAATAAGCCTTCAAAAGATACTATAATTAACTGGTTGATTTTTCACTTTCCCTCTCTAGTTTTCTCCATCTTGAAAAAGGCATGGCTTCAAGAAGCACAATTACCAGGAAGTTGCTATGTAATTATTCAAAAGTAAGGCGAGTCTGACTTGAAGATCAAATCAAGGATAAAATCAAGTGACTTTAAATTTAAGCCATTTCCTGAGTGCAGACGTTAGTATGCAGCAGGAGGTTAAGTAAACTTGTTACTAAACTTCGTTTTTACTCTCTGATATTTATGACGTGTGGAGCTTTCAGCTAAAACCATGCCAAATGATGCCTTCTCCAGCATGGGGCTCCCATTTATGCATCGTTTTCGCAGACATAAACAGGAAATCGTTTTGTATCTAGGCACAAAATATCTGATTTCCTCATAGATAGTGCACACAACAGTCATAAGTACAGGAACAAATGGAAAGCCAGCAAGATTTTTAGTGCAAACAGCTAGTAGGTACTTTCTGTAATTAGTTAAACATAAGGCACAAACAAAACGTCTGGGATTTAAAAACTTTATACCACAGCATTGTTGAGCTCTCAGACATGATTGGTCAGAAAAGGTTGTTTAATTTTCTATAATAGCATGGCTCTGAATAGTATAGGCTGCAGTCAAATCACACGTTTCTATTAATGTGTTCATTCTAGTATGTTATTATTCACATAGTAACAGCTCATTTACAGGGACGTGTAAGACGGTCTCAGCACGTAATCTACGGCTAACAACAAACAGAATAAAAAAAAAAACTGTTGTTATTTATCAAATAAAATTGTATAATCATTGATATGGTGAAGCTTTCTGTAAGGAGACGTTTTTTTAATATTTACGGACAGAGTCTCCAGAGTGTCAGAGCTTTATAAGTTAGTAAGTTTTCCATCATGGGAAAGTGTCTGGTGTCAGAGCTTTATAACGATCAGTAAGATTTCCATCATGGGAGAGTCTTCAGGACAGGGGGCTTTCTCTGCGCTTTCTGGTTTCTCTGTAACATGACCAGCTGGGATTTTAGTAACAGTAACCCCAAGAGAAAGAAGAAAGGCTGGTGAATGAATTATTGTTTTTAGCTGCCATAACATAAGTGGTAACAGGGACTAACTTGTCCCACATGTTCCACATGCCAATCTTTAATGATTTAAAAAAAAATTGTAATCATGGCCAAATCACAGTTGTATAAGAGGAAAACTTCGGGATGTGCAGTCATTGGATAATTGTCAACTTTGGGGTGGTAGATGATTATTTTCCTATCATAGCATGCCTATCATGTTTCATTCCTTATGTAATTCATCCACCATCAAAAGGTACTGTCAGTAGCACTACTGATTCTTTTGGCTTGCCAGTTGCTTAATATTGGCCTGCTACTAGTCACGTAACTGGTTGCACCACAGGCTACACGGCTTGTCATGAAAACAACATCTGTTGTATTCCTGACAAATATAGAGAGGGCTTTTCTGCTGTCTGATTTGACAACCCTGCATAACAATTTAGACCTCCTTGTATAATCAAACAGTGTAATATGTTCATTGTTGCCTTGTTGTGGGTTTAATCTGGAAACAGAAAACCGGCTCTATGAAAGCAATTTAATTACACAGAATTTAATTTTACCGTTTGCTCTGCATCTCCAGCTGAGTTCTAAGCACAATGTGTGTGGCACACAAACTGGGATGACATAATACAAGAATGAAGGATTTATAACAGCTGGGATTTAGCTGTGTTTTTTCATCATTGTACAAGCAAAATGAATTTACCGTGAATTGTCACAGCACATCCCTGATGACACACTGAATCAGTGCACAACTGTTTTTTTTTTATGAATTAGATACCATATTTTTGTGCAGGTATTCAATACTAAGAGACGATTATAGTGCTGGTGCATGAAGCAAAACTACACAGACAGATTCATTTAGCAGCACTGTTATGGCAGATGGCCTTCACTCAGAATGCAATCCACAGGGTAGCCTGAAGCATATCCCAGGGATATTGGGGCACAAGACAGGGGACACCCTGGACGGGGTACCAACCCATTGCAGGGCACAATCCCACACTACAAACAATTTGGAAGTGCCAATCAGCCTACAACACATAGCTTTGGACTGGGGGAGAAAACCCCATAAAACAGCGAGAACATGCAAACACACTGTGGCAGGAGTCAAACCCCCTACCCCAGAGGTGCGAGGCAAACATGCTAACCACCAAGCCACCATGCCATCGTGCGCCCATGAGCCCCTGCGCCCATGCATGAAAGTCTTGAGAACATAAAGACAGAACCTTTAAGGGCTCATCTGATTTTTGCAGACTTCAATATTGCAATTCAGTAATGCATCACTTACAACCCTGTTCACACATTGCCCTTTACACCAGTCCCAGAGATTTACACTCTCAGCATAATTCAATTTCTCAACTGTATCCTCTATCATCATATCTCTGTCTGCTTTTGGTCTATATTTAACCACAAGGGGTCTCTGCGTCTCACGTGACAAGAGCTGTGAGACCAAGAGATGCATTAGTGCTTTTTTCCATATATTATTGACACACACACAACTAGCATTTCACTGTGGCTACTCAATAAGATGGTCACCCAGAGGGACAGTAGCATAGAAATGTTGACTGCTATTTCACTTGGCAGCTCATGCAGCATTACATGGTTTAGTGGTTTCACTCCACATCTGACGATGGGAGATCTTGCTGGTGCAATATGGTTGTGCACTGCTTTTACTTCTAAAATAACATAACCAGTTCATTTGGATGTAAATTGCTATGTTGTATATTTGGATATCACTGGAGTTACTTGCCATTTGAGCAGTTCCCATGTAGAAACATTTTTCTTCCTGCCTGAGAGAATAGTTTATAATCTGATCACACTTGCAGTTTAGAAGTGTGAAAGTCTACAGATTTCTGAACAAAATTTTTGTGAAGAAAATTGAGAATTTATAAATTAGAATTTTATATACATCATGTGCCTCCCAATCTCAATTTTTTTTTACCACAATTAGAGAAACAATTCGACAGAGATAGTGTGACCCTGCGTTATGTGGAGCAGCGAACTTATTGCATACCAGACAGAATACATATCATGCATTAATTCTTTGTAAATTGGTATTTATTGAAGTTAATCTTTCATGCTATAAATTAGTACCTGACTGGTATAATCATGATGTTGAACATGACAAACATACAATTTGCACATGGCTGAGATTCCTGACTAAACTGCTACTCTGTAATATGTTCAGAGATGTTGTTTTAAATTAGATAGTATATGCTTAAGAATGTCTTTCGTGTTTTCTATGTAATCACAAAGCATCTCTATCCAGGTTGGGGACATGGTGTGCTGAAAACACATCAATAAGCACTGCAAGCATTTCTTTCACTCATTAAAACATATCATTCAGCAAGCCATCAAAATCCATCTGTGCAGATGTTTTTCAGATTTGTACAATAACAAATAAAGGAACCATATCTTTATAATCTTTAGCTCATATCCTGACGAATGATGTCACATACTGTAACTAGATAAAGTAACAAATGAGTCAGTATCAGAATCTGTAGAGCATTTTAGCAGAAGTGACATCTTACCTGTGCTGAGACCTTGGTGAAAACAGGCTTGGGATGCTTCATCATTGCCTTGTCACCTGAACCGGCTGGTGTCTTCCTCCCTTTAGTCATGATTATGAGAGTGACAGGCTGAGAGACAACAGTGTGTTGTTGGTTGCATTTACATTTTGCTCCTGGGGCCAGAGAGCCAAAAACAATACTCACACTCACAGGACTTTAACTAATGCATATAAATGCCCTCGTGCAGTCTATCTCATTATTTAAGCCTCAGATATTACAGTTTCCTTAACTCACACGGCTCAGCGCTTTCACACATTCTCAGAGATGTACAAACAAAGTGAATTATCATTAATTATTTTATGAATTACCTAATCAACTATCTAAATCTGTCCATATTTTATATGAAAGAATTGCTCACTACAGTCACAGCTTTATTCTGTATCTCACCTGACTGATGGAGCGACTTCATTCCACAGAGAGATGAGGAGACTGACTGAGAGGCTCAGGAAGCTGGAGCAACTGATGAAAGCTCCGAGAGAAAAGCACGCCTCCCAGTGGACACACACACACACACACACACACACACACACACACACACACACAATATGTGAAACAAAAAGATGGGGAATCCAGTTCTATTCAGTGAGTTCGATCATTCCCAGCTTTGGTACTTCTAGACTCGACCTGATTTTCTCAGTCTTTGAATGGGAAACAAGGTTATCATGATTTTTTTTCATCACCTAGTATCCCCTTTCATAACCTACCCTTTCCCTTTCCCAATTTTTACAATATAACTTACATGATCATAGATACACTGTCTGTACTTACACATTCTCTTTGTTTGCCATAGCCTATGTTTGTGGAAACTGATTGATTTAATTCCAATTGTTTGCTTTAAAACAAACACATGGTGGCCGTGGACTAGTTTTAAACCAAGACTTGCTTTTTTCCACCTACAGCCTTGTTCCAAAACTAGCCAAAGTTGGCATTAAAACACAACCCTGGCAACCCTGATCTTTGGCCATTCTCATATAATTAAGAAGCTCTGCTGTGGCTGTGTCCAAGATCACCACACATCCTCTTAGATACACAACTGAAAATTTGTAAATGTATTATATTGAGTAAACCTAAACATATAAATTATTGAATAAACTAAAAAAAAAAAATTAAAAATCATTCATATTTGTTTAGACCAATGATGCCGGGTATACCTAGCATAAAGCAGGGAAGCCAGTTTATTATTATGATTGGCAGATGAGCAGTGACTGCATATCATTACAATCATACAAAGAATGTTCAGTTTTACACTTGGAATATAGTTGTATTTATTACAGAACAACTCAGTCAGATAATTTTTAAATACTGAGCAGTTGGCCATTATGTCATGCGGACAAAAACATTCCAAACCCATTAGTGCTCAACAGAAATTAGAACAGAGAATCTGAATATTAAAAAAAAAAAACAAAAAAAAAAACACACACATTTCAAAATAGTGCACTACACACTACACAGGTAGGGCTCAATTGTTTAATGGGTTTATTGCAAGCAAAGCTCCAGTACAAAAGAACTTCTCACTTCGTTTAAAGTGCATGTACATCTCTTCCACTTGCAAATTTGAATTTCATAACAGCGAACCAGCAAATATTTTAACACACACAAAAATATTATTATCGTTGTGGTAACACAAGCCTCAGTCAAGTCTGTCATAAACACAGAGAAGTGCATTTAGTACTTATTTTTAAATCACTCACAGCACAGTCTCAGTCAGATATTTATTGAACATTGATATTGAAGACGTGGCATGTGTGTACTGCATTGCATCAGAGGTGGTCAAGGCATCCAACAGGGGAAGAACAAAGAATGACAGTCACTTATTTGAACCCTACCTATATAAATTCCATAATATTTATTGTGTTTATACTATGTGCAGCATTTACACAAGACTATTAGACCACCAATGCATGGTTATTGCACTCCGACTGAAGATCACAAGGTGACAGTGATGAGATTTCTTCCACAAAAGTTTTCCATTCTTTTATTCTTCACGGTAGAGTTCATTTTCAAACTGGATTAATGCAAAGAGGTCTGCAGTTGTATAGACTTTTAAGCAGCTTTATAAGGATTAATTACTGCAAGCGGTTGTGTTCTAGAAAAAGTTCAGAAAATGTTTCTCCATACTTTAAGGTGACCAGTTAAGATCATTCAGGAGTGGCCAAAAGGTGCTTGTGTGCTGAGAGGCCGCTGGACAATAACAGCATTTGTCAGGTCAGCCTCCTCCAGGCTCAGATTCTCCTGTGTGAGCTCCCGAAAAGGCAGAGATGTGGTCAAGATGAATGGGGAGCTTGTTGTCTGGGCTTTCTCTACAAAGCCTTGGACATCGCTGATTCTGAAACAAATACGGAAACATTATTTAAAGGTGCCACAGACCAACATCATATCAAAGGTTAAAGTCAACCACCACAAAATCCTTACTTAAGCTGATCAAATTTGCAAAAGAGATAATGGTCCATTTGGGTGCTCCATGTGATGCTTCTATTACATAAACATTTTATTTCTATGATGCTTTTTGGTGTAGAATTCCTACACCATCTGATGATCAACACATTGCCCTGTGCACGTTACACTCACCGATGAGAAAGGTTGAACCTCTGCACCAGCCGCCGGCCGTCTGCTAGCCAGATCTGGAGACAAGTGATGGGCAATGCTTCATCCAGCTCCACTGGAGGGACTGGGGGCCCAGAGCAATCTTCGTGGATTGACCGAGACCTGACCACAACTCTAGGTGCCACGCTAGCCAAGTGAAAATGCACAGCATTAATAACTACAAAAGAAATTTATTTTCCAAGTTCACTGTACTGGACTTAGAGCATCAGGCAAGACATGCTAATCTGAAATATACCTTATATATAAATAAGATCAGGAGAGTAGCATGAGAAAGCCACCTAGTGGATTTCTACTGCACTAACAATGTCAAAATGTGTTTCATATTTCATATGTAATATAGTTCAACTTGTTTGAATTTTAATTTTAATACATTAACATGCTTTAAATAATCTTGGGGTAAACAACAGTTCTGCAATACACAAGAAGAAAGAGAAGATTTTGGTAACAAAGGGCCCCATTCATCAAGCTAATTTAATTTAATATAATTTAAACCATTTGTATTTACTTCCCTAAGAAATTTGGCATTCTTGAAAATCTTGTTAGTTCTGAAAAATATTCACAATTGGCAATAATTTTATAGTTCCTGCAATTTTATACATGGACATGCTGTCAAGTTTAGCTTATTTATTTCACACACACAAATTTAATAAGGATTTTGTGAAACCCAGATCTTTTCATATTAATGGTCTTATTTAAACCAACATAAAATGGAGGGGGGGGTGGGTGAAGAAAGCAAGTCAACACATCCATCAATTAACACAAATAAGTCAGTTCCGTTTGCCATGGCTTATTGTTTTAATGCTGTGCAACAGCAGAGCCAGGAGTAAGCCACCAGTCTGGTATGCCTCAGTGGGAAATATGCCGTATACCCCTAGTGTGCTGTGAGCCATCATTGGGAATCCTGAATAAATCAGGTTTCCTTCCAACATATACCCTCCTGCTTTTCCAGCATGGCCCTGGGGACGATGCATTGGTGCAGGAGAAGCCGAAAAGTGCACGAGGCTGAAGAATGTGTGAGACTTTGGGCCGACAGTCATGGAGTCACTTACAATTAAACGTTGCAGTTTCCCCTGTGTAATGTTCTTGGTGTCCTTGATCACCTCGGTACAGTGTGGATATCTATCTTCTCCATTCTCATGTCAAACCATTTTGTTTCACCTTGCTTATTTCACACCTAATTCAACATTTCTGTAATTCCTCTCCAGATTTTGTCCTTTTTCAGATGCTGTTACACTGTTTAATAATAATATTTGTATTGGCATAGACATGAGTCAAAATAACTGCCAAAATATCTGCCCTTCAGAAATTCCTTTTCTTTTGTTCTCGTTTTTATGGAGTATTGTGAGTCACTAAATGCAGTGAATGTGCTCTGCACTTGGTTTTGCTATGTACATGAGTATGAGGAAAATCAGTGTTACTGACACTTCTAAATCTGGCAGAATTTTTTTACACAGAACAAAAAAACTGATAAATGAGGCCCATTGCAGGAATCACAATACACCACCAACTGGTAGGATTGCAAAGCATCAGAACATAGATTAACTGAGTTGCTGGGGTTGGAGTAAAAAAGTTGCTTTATATAATTTTAGTTCACAAAACTTGTGTATTTCACGTAGAACAGTTGTGTATTTCATGTTTGCCCTCACATCATAGTGACAAGTCACATTCCTATTCGCACAATCAATAGAACTATTTGAAAGGCTTTCTTTTACCTGCCTAGTCTGTAGCCCCTGCCACTAAAAGGCAGGAAGGTCTTCTTCTTTGGAACATACATTTCATCCTTCATGTCCTCCACACTGACTTCCAGCTCCTCCTCATCTGCTCTTCCCTCCAGTTCCAAAGGTAACTCCCTGCAAACAGATGTTCTTATTGAGTAGTCTATGGAAAGTGCTGCAATGTGCCTGGAGACATTTGTGTGCATGTCATTATTATAAACACATGCCTTACCCTCGTTTAAGAGCTTCAAGGAACTCCTGATTCTCCTCTGAGGAGTAGCTGCGCAAATCATCATCATTCACAGTAAAACCATCTTTCCACAGTCTAACCACCATCTCCACCTGCATTAACAAAGGCAGCTGAGCGAAGGAACTTTAAAATGCAGAAAGGTCAGCTCTACACTAGGCTGTCGCTGGATCCACTGTAACAAATGCATTCGTATAGAACGTGGCCTTTTGTTATAATGGTGACAAACTAGTCTGAGAATTACAAATCACTGAACCTTCTTGCCACATGTGGGAACACTGCTGATCTTCTCCACCTCATCGAGAAGGTCCTCCACAGAGAAGCTTGATCTTATGGGGGTCTCCTCTTCATCATTGTGATCATTTTGAGCACCATCACACCTGAGAGCTCATTACATGATAATGGTAATGGGGTACAATGATAAAGAACATCTTAGACAAACATTTAAACATGTGGAAGTATTTATATGGAACTCATGTATAACACGCTCACCATGGGCCATCTTTAACGCCTTCTCTTGAATCAGTGTCTTTCATAACGTCTTCTCTCGTACATCTTAGAATATAAAGAGAAAAAAATCATGTAGTTGGGAACAAGTGAATGGAAGTGAATGTTTCAGGTCCTAATAACTTTAAATCTGAGGCATAACGAGTGTCACAGCCTGGAGTTAGGCTTGGTTTTGGGCCTTGTTTTGACAACAGAGTATCTCTGCTTGTATCAGGTTACTGTGCAGAGTTGGAGACAGGCCACCCCACCCTCCACCCCTCCCATGTACTAACCATGTAGCCTCTGCCATTTCAAAACGATGTAATGACGTAGAAATGCATCAGGATAAAAGCATGGCCAATGTTCACTGTATGACTTTCGTCATTAATTATTAAAAGATGACACCCAAAGACAAAAGCCATACGAATATGTTCCAATACTCTTCAATACATCCGAATATAAACACAAAAAATGGCATCTTGCTTAAAATCCTAGGACACTGCGACAAAATTACGTAAAGAGCGCGTGAGAGAGAGAGAGAGAGAGAGAGAGAGAGAGAGAGCTCGTGAAACACAAGCGCAGCATTATGCGGAATTCAGATACCGACATTCATAACCAGCGACTAGAGTAACTGTCACACTCAAATCCGCACAGAAACATTAGAATAAAGTATTAGTGTATTGTTACCAGTTCGCCATTCCATAAGATTCACACAGTTAGATCCTAAGGTTGTAAGCTTCTCTCAGCAACACACACACACACACACAGGAAGATGCATCAGCCATTCACGTGACGTCACACTGCGCGCTGCGTGTGTCTGACGTAACGATTACAAATTACAACACGTGAAGAAAAGAACCTCTTTTCTATTCTAAGTCCATCGTGTACCAACGTCAGTGGATACTGGATTTCAAAAAGTTAGTCCCTTCTTTCATCTAATGTTATATGAAATATAATAATAATAATATTAATATTGTGACCAAAAAAATGGACTGATTTAAAGAATAACCAGAGTAAAGAATATTAGCGCGTAAGAATATAAAAATAGCCATAGAAGAAAATTTAGTTATGAGTAAATATTTCAACAAATTGCCCTGTGATGGACTGCAGTGCCAACCGGGGTGTACCCCCACCTCACACCCAGCGCTCCTGGGACTGGCTCCGGATCCACCACAACCCTGACCAGGATAAAGCAAGAATGAATTAATGTCTCTGCAAATACATTCATACATATATTCCTTTAAAAATCACACTGTCTATTTTTGTATCCTTTTGTTATCATTTCTTTTACTTCTTTATGTAATTACTTGTATTTTTCACATTCATGATACAGATGGCACATTATCTAAAAACACTAAAATAATTGCTAAATTTTGCCAAATGTAATTAAATACTATCAAACTTTGTCAGTGCCTGTTACACTATATGGCCAAAAGTATGTGGACACCTGACCATCACACCCATATGTGGTTTTGCTCCAAACAATTGTCTAGAATGTCTTTGTGTGCTGTAGCATTACAATTTCTCTTCACTGTAATTAAGAAGCCCAAACCTGTTTCAGCATAACAATGCCCCTGTGCACAAAGCTACGTCCATGAAGATATGGTTGGCCAAAGTTGGAGTGGAAGAACTCGAATGTCCTGCACAGATCCCTGACCTCAACACCACTGAACACGAACTGGATAAATTGGAATGCTGACTGCACCCCAGGCCTCCTCACCCAACATCAGTATCTGACCTCACTAATGCTCTTGTGGCAGGATGAGCAGAAATCCCCACAGCTACACTCCAAAATCTAGTGTTAAGCCTTCCCAGAAGAGTGGAGGCTGTTATAGCAGGAAAGGGGACCACCTTTGGAATGGGATGTTTAACAAGCACATATGGGTGTGACGGTAAAGTGTCCACATACTTTTGTCCATATAGTGTACTTTAAAAAAAAAATGAAGCTCATTATTTCATTCATAATGCTCTATGATGCCTTTGGCTATTAGCTGTTTTGAGTGTTGTGTAAAACATACTTTCACTCATTTCATTCCTTTTCAGTAAATTTAATCAGCCTATCCCAGGAATCTAGCTGTGAGGCAGGAACACACCCTCGTTGGCACACCAGCCCAGCACCATGAATACAGATGGGGCAAATTTTGTGTAGCCAGTCCTCCTACTGGAATGTTTTTGGGGCGTGAAAGGAAAATGGAGAACCTAGGGTAAACCCATGCAGACACAGGAAGAACATCAGAAGCTCCTTTCACTCAGAAACCCGAGCTAAGGATCAACAGTGGACCCTGGAGCTGTGTGGCATGACTTTTTCCCCTGATTATTCTGATTATTGCTTCACAACGATGGTTTCAAATGGTTTTTAAAAGTGTTTTGTAATTTCAGAACCAGAGATCAAACAAGTCCATCAGTCTGAAGTGTAGGCTAAAAGAATGATATCTTTTTCCATGGATACACAACACTGATCTCTAACAATTCTGCACCTTTCCACTAAAAAGAACAGATGTTCAACTGTCAGACAGGAACCTAGAACTGGCAAAGCCAAAGGCGTGGGAGTGGCATCATTTTGTTGATGATAGCAACTCAAACAACTTCCGTTATTTACAGAGCCACCAAATTGGGCAAATGTGAATCTGTAGTCTGAGAAACAACCATTTTTTCAGTCATTTTACAGGCAGTTCCAGTGATGTATATGCCAAAAGCATTGCTAATGCTAGTAAAACTTACTTTAAGCTGTACTTTATCTTGTGCATAATAACTGTCTATGACTATATCTTTGTGCTGAGTTTGGATTGTTAAATATGTTCTCAACACCAAAAATAAAACTTGTAAAACCTTCCACAGTTATCATTTTCATGCCATTTGATCAAGCAAAGATTTCATGGAAACCTGGTTCCTTGAACTATCACTGGCTCCAGTATGAGCACTGGTGTTGGTGGAGAAGGGGTACCAGGGGCAGTGGGGTCTCTCTACTCACCATCAACACCTCTTACCATAAATGCTGAAGCTGCAAGGCCACCTGTATTATGGCTGACCCCTCTTACCCCTCTNACCCCTCTTCTGCTGTCTGACAGGAGGTACTGGAGCATCCATGCCACCACCATTAGACTTTGTAACAGCTTCTTCCTTGAAGAATGGACTGTATTATGAGCTTAGACACAATGCTTTTATGCTGCAAGGGACACTTTTTAGACACTTCAGATCCTGCTGCTGGACACTGGACACTCCCATCCGGGGGTGTATTCCAGCCTTGTCCCCAGTGTCCCTCTGGATCCACTGTGACCCTGACCAGGAGGTTACTAGAGAAAAATGAATGAATAAATCTAGTGTGAATCTGTCAGTGGGTTTTTATTTCTGAAGTCATAGTACATCCCAAACATCAGCACACTTATCAGTAAACTGTGTTCTTGACTGAGGCTGTCGGTATAGGATAAGTGAGGGTATAGCATCCCTGGAGGTGCGAGACAACAGTACTAACCAATAAGCCACTGTGTCCCTTACACATACATAAATAATACACACAATTTCTTCCAGGAAATGCTAAATACTCTTTTTATCTGTCACCTGTGTTAATGTTTTGCCAGTAACGTACTTTACTCTCTGTAAAAGAGGTTCCTCAAGGATTCTTTGGGTCTACATTTCTAAAAGGGAGAATCCTTTTTAATATGGGTATATATTCGGTTGGTAAAATTAAAAAAATAATAATATGGTGATACAATCAGTGATCTAATTTATTCCATGTATGAAACTCATGCTTGTAAGTGTGAGAGCTAGTTTTGCTTGAGGATTGGTCGAGGCGGAAGTGGCGTGCTGACTGCATTCTCTGGCCAACAGCAGAGGGAGAGAGTGAGCGAGAGAAATGGCGCCTCGGCACTCTAGCTGAGAGACAGTCAATACAGAGGAAACTGACAGAGCCGAAAGGAAACAATACGGTAGAGAAAAAAACATGGTGAACACAAGAAAAGGCACGCAGCTCCAGCCATGCAGTCCTGTCATCTCCGGGCGGACGAGGTCGTCTCTTAGGAACAACCCAAACTTGGAAGAACACAACCATGTAAGAGCCGGCTCGCTTTTCCTCACTGCCCGGCTGGTTAAGCCAGTTTGCTTACAGCGAGCTATGCTATGCTATGCTATGCTAAGCTAAGCTAAGCTACTCAGTTTGGCCTCAAGATTGATGTCCCTCATTGATAGCCAGCTAGCTTACCTCTTTTGTTCATGAATACCGTGAAAGAGTGACACTGTTTATTAAAAACATTCTGTATTTGTGTGAGACGCGACATGTATTATCGTTGCTGGACATTTTTCCACTTAGAAAAAAAAGATTAAAACAATAGCTCGCTAGCTTACTAGTTTATCGGACTAAGTGCCCCCAAGTTCTCCCTTTGTGTTGGTGTTGTGCCTGAGAGGAACTAACGTTAGCTAGCCGCGCTAGTTAGCAAGTTGAGCTTTTGTCACGGACTCAGGCACCTGACAGCACACACAGAGGTAAACACCACACAGTTTGCCCGGCTGTTGGTCAGTGTGTGTTCATTGCTGTTCTCAACTACTTTTAACAACACAATTTCACACAACAAATGGTGGAAGGGGAGCACAGTGGAGGCAGACCCCTGCTGGCTTAAAGCGGACACTGTGCTTTATTTAGGAAGTGAACTCTGGCAAGTTGAGCGGTGTTACAGGCAGTAGTGCTGCTGCTGCTGTGAACTTTGAGCATGAAGCGCTCTGTGTAAAGTGACAGTGGCTTCCACAGTATAGAAAATGACCACAGTATCTGTATATAAACTGTCTTACTGTAGGTAGAGTAGCGTTTGTTTCCCACATACATTTCGGGGTTATAGCTCAAATCAATAGTCTCTCTCTCTCTCTCTCTCTCTCTCTCTCTCTCTCTCTCTCTCTTTGTACCATATCATGCCACTTTACATTCTTACGATACACTATAAAGCACATATTTGTTTGCTAACAGGGTGCAAGCAAAAGCAGTAGTGCTTCATTAAACAAATCTTCAAAACTGTGAAAACAAAACATTCATTATGAAAATACAGCCAGGTCCTTAAGTATTTGGACAGTGACACCTCTGTTCAACACCACAATGGATTTGAAAGCAGTCAAGATGTGATTGAAGTGTAGACCTTCAACTTTAATTCAAGGGGTTTAACAAAAATGTTGCATTAACTGTTTAGGAATTACAGCCATTTTTTACAGAGTCTCTCCATTTTCACAGGCTCAAATGTAATGGGACAATTGACTGATCAGCAGTATAATGGCCAGGTGTGGCATGTTTCTCCTGATTTCAGGACAAATTCAGGAGGTAAAAGGTCTAGAGTTGATTCCAAGCATTGAGTTTGCATTTGGTAGCTGTTCCTGGGAGCTCTCAATTTGCCGTCCAAAGAGGTGTCGATGCAAGTGAAGGAGGCTAACATTAGGCTGAAAAAACAAAACAGACCTATCAAGAGAGACAACATAAACTTTAATAGTGGCCAAATCAACAATTTGGTACAGTCTTCAAAAGAAGGGATGCACTGGCGAGCTGAGTAACACCAAAAGGCCTGGAAGACCACAGAAGACAACTAAAGTGGATGATTGCAGAATTCTTTCCTTGGTGAGGAAAAACCCCTTCACAACATCTAACCAAGTCAGGAACACCCTGGAGGAGTTAGGGGTATCATTGTCAAAGTCTACAATCAAGAGACGCCTTCATGAATGCAGATAAGGATGGTTTACCTCAAGATGCAAGCCACTGGTAACAGAACAGAAAGGCCAGATTAGACTTTGCTTTTAAAAAAAAAAGCCTGAACAGTTCTTCTGCAAGATTAACTTATACCAGAATGATGGGGAGAGAGAAGATTATGGAGAAGGAAAGGAAGGACTCGTGATCCAAAGCATACCATATCATCTGTCAAACGTGGTGGAGGCAGTGTTATGGTATGGGCATGTATGGCTGGGGCACTGGTGTTTATTGATGATGTGACTGCTGCTAGAAGTATCAGGATGAATTCTGAAGTGTACAGAGCTAAACTTTCTGCTCAGATTCAGTCAAATCCTGCAAGGACAGGGCTACACATTACAGATGGATAATGACCCAAGAGCTTGGAAATGGATTGTTCTTAAATGTCCAATGACCTCAGCCCAATAGAGCATGCTTTTCACTTACTGAAGACAAAGCTGAAGGCAGAAGGACCCACAAACGAGCAGCAAATGAAGGCAGCTGCAGTTAAAGGCCTGGCAAAGCATGTCAAGGGAGGGGAAACAGCATTTGGTGATGTTCGTGGGTTCCAGATTTCAGGGAGTCATTGACTTCAAAGCATGTGCATCCAAGTATTAAAAACAATCCTGATCTTTATGATGGCTTGTCCAATTACTTTTGAGCCTGTGAAAATGGAGAGACTCTGTAAAAAATGGCAATAATTTCTAAACGGTTAATGCAATATTTTTGTTAAAACCCTTGAATTAAAGCTGAAAGCCTACACTTCACTCACATTGCTTCATTTCAGATTCATTGTGGTGGTGTACTGAGGTGAAATTATGAAAATTGGGTCACTATCCAAATGCTTATGGACCTGACTGTATAAATTAACATCCAATAAGCTGTTTGTTAAGCAGCGGCCATGCTAGGCTTTTGCTTTGCTTTTTTTCCCAAGCAACAAAAATAAATGAGACTGCACAATTTAGTGTGTCCTTTCTAATTGGCTTTTTTGTTAATTTTCCTTATATTTTGTCTGCTTTCCTGTGAGTAACAGGAGTTATTCCAGGATATTTCAGGGAAAAAAGGGTATTGTGACTTAAGTTATGACTCGATATGTTTAGAATTCGCCACACTAGATGTCTAAAGAAAATTAGTGAGCCGTGGACGCTCACTTGATCAATGAAGTGTGATAGATCTGGCTGCTGATGGGAATGTCTGCCAGTTTTTGGGTCGTTCAATTACTTGCATCAATAACTTGAATAGAAGGTCCTTCAGCTAGCTTCAACCAAATAGCTCTTTTTTTTTTCTTCTTTTTTTTTTTAATTGACTTTCTTTGTATTAAGTGTCATTGTCACTACAAAGATATAGTGAAATACTTTTTTTGTCATTTTTATGCCTTTCAGAAGGACCCCAGCAGTAATATCAGCTCCGGTAGCCCGCGCTTGTCCCCTCCGTCTAAACGAAAACGCAGACACACGACGCCTAGCTCCAGTGACACTTCCCCGAGTCCTCAGAGCAAAGCGCAGAGAGTTACATGGAACACCTCCAAACACTGCACCAGGTGAGCCCTTCTCAGCCTGTAAGCCATGAGGTATATTAATACGCTGGAATTATTGGTTTTACAAGCTTGAGACTATCTATGTGATTAGTTATGCAATCATTCAGTCTTTATACTGTTGACTTCTTAGGGCCTGTTTGCTAAAAATCATGCAGCTTTGCATTCTCTCAGCCTTTACTCATTTGTCCTTATATAGGCCTTGATGTTAATAGCTGCAGATTTATGATGGCTCACCAGATGGAGCTTACAAATTTATCTCATCAGGAGGTGCGCTTTATTCACCAGTTTGTTTTGTGAGTTAATGCCTCATAAGCCCATATAGTATCTAAGTACTTAATTATTAGAAGTTTCGTTTCTTTGGCGTACACAGGCTCATTCTGATGTAAAGGTCTTATAGGGAAGAGCAAAGGGAAAGATGGGCATATTGGAAAAAGACATAGTTGTCAATGACCTACATTATTGGTCATTTTGGTAGTCCTTACATAGTATTCACCATTTATTTGATAAATAATAAACCTGTAGATCATTTCCATCAGCTAATATAGTTGGTTTAACACTGAGGAATATGTAGATACCATGTTCTATTATAATATGAGCTGTGTTTTTTAAAATAAATATAATAAAGGCAGCTCTGACAGTAGCTCTGCTGTTCAAATCACATATTTACATTAATGTGCTTGTTCTAATACACATCCTTTCTGCAGTAACAGCTTGTGCACAGGGACTTGGATGGTGGATGATAAACATAAATAAAAAAATTTTAAAAGATTAAAAAAATATATTGAGATACATATAATCATTGATATGGTGAAGTAAGTAGTTTTATTTACCTTTTAACACATCCCACTAGCCTTTAGTGAATTATTGTCTTGTAATAGCACACCCTGTTGTGTTTTTCAATCCTTACTGGCTTATTTTAATTTTAGGCTAATGCACGAATGAGTGGGAGCTTGCAATAACAACAGTTAGCTGATTGAGAGGAATCACCAGGGCTTGAATTTCGGCGCGGGATTGCGGGGATTGCAATTTAATTTAAACCATTCCCGCAAGTTTAACTTTTATAATCTGAGAAAGTCCCACACAAATGTATTTGCTTCATCTCAGATCAAATTATGAGATACATCAACAGACGCGAAAAAAGAAATCACAGGTTCAAACAGTCTGTCTGTATTTTAGAGTTTAATTCCACAAACAGCGCTGCAGCGGCCATCCCTGACTGGCGTTGGGCTCTGCAGCGCATCGGCACTGATCTTATTCACACAAGCCTGCGTAACGCGCTCTAATATTCTGAGTCGTAATGAGCTGCTTGTGAAGATAGTATCGGCTTCCAAATTATATTATTTTAATCCCAAAACATTAAATGCTGTTTTGC
>CM074963.1:7400928-7467318 GCA_037577455.1 Pangasius macronema
TGATGCCTGCCCAGACTGTTGCACCTCCTCCACCAAAGCAAACCCTGGGGACCATGTTGACCTCAGCGTATCGCTCACCTCGCCTTCTCCAGCAACGGTGACGACCATCATTTCTGTGCAAGGTGACCCGACACTCATCAGTGAACAGGACGGTAGACCACTGCTGCATTGTCCAGGACACATGGTCTTGTGCCCACTGCAAACGTTCACGGTGGTGTCTTGGTGTCAGTGGAGTCACCTGCAACGGTCGTCTGGCATTCAAGCCAAAGCGGTGGAGTCAGTTGCGAATGGTTTGTCTGGAAACCCTAGTACCCCTCACATCTCGAAACGGGCCTGCAGCTGTGTGGCAGTTGCATAACGATGTGTGAGTGCATAGGTCCTTAGGTACTGGTCATCGTTGCGGTCTGTCACTTATGAGGCTCCGCTCCTGGGTCTGTCATGAACTCTGCCAGTAGTTCTGTGTCTTGATGCAAGTCTGCTGATGACACTTTGAGACACACCAAGTTCACGAGCAACATCTGACTGCCTGCCACTGACCCGAAGTTGCGCCATGGCGCTGCTCGTCCGTTAAGTGACGTCATGTGTTCATGGCTGTTTGAATGGTGAACTTGGAATGAGTTACTGACAATACCAGCTTTTTATACCCACAGAATGTTGAAATTGATGCCACATTGAAAAGGGTTGTCTTTTGGTATTGGCCCCAATATAAGGCACACCTGTACACAATGAGACCATTGCATGGAAAACACAAAATGAGGTGTGTCTATCACCCCAATACAATTGCCTCCCTATCCTGAAGTCTGAAGTGAAACAAACACCGTATGTATGACATCCACTGAGTCTCTCACAATATCCCTAACTTATTGTGAGTAGTGTATATATATTTCTGTAAAGCTGCTTTGTGACGATGTCCGTTGTTAAAAGGTGCTATACAAGTAAAACTGAATTGAATTGAACATCTGTAGGGATGAATGTTTGGTTCTAACTATTACAGTCACAATGCTTCTCGCTATTTACTTCACCTTCCTTGCTATATAGTTTCCCCCTGAATAGCAGTGCGATTAGCACAGCTGTTCTACTTGCTTGGGTGAAGTTGCTATCCTCTGGCAAAATATGTATTGGAGATGCTGAGTTTCTAAATTTCTGAGATTTGCAGTTTGTTGCATCAGCAGTTATTGTACATTGCTGATATTTCCTTAACTGTCAGTACTGTTAATAAAGTATGAAAATAAAAATTAAGTATTTTTCCTTTCAAGTTGAATGCATCTAAAAAGCCTGATTTTTGGCTTATTATAAACCTTAAGACCACTGAAGTGTATACTTAAAATGGGTTTAGCCTGCCTTTTTTTAAATAGGGTTTTTTTTATAAAGTAAAATGAGCACATTCAAATTGTATTAAAGGGAGAAAATATCCTGTATCCTGATATCATGGAAATTCTAACTATGAACATTTCATTTTTTACAATTTAAATCAGACAAATAAGCTCTCTTTACTCTCAGAGATTAAGGATTCGCTGGCATTTTAATGGAGTATCCAAAATCTAATGTTCCAATTTAATTTAGAATTGAAACACATGATTGTATGAATGTGACTGAGAGAATTTTTCTGTGAGGAGTTTGTTTGAGGTGTGCTCTTAATATGTCACGATCTCTAATATTGTGCCTAAAGCGGAATTACTTAGTGTGTGTGTGTTTGTGTTTGTGTTTGCGTGTGCATGTTCTCAGTGTGTGATCTTGAGGTGCTGCCTCTGGTGGAAGACCCTGGCCCTCGGCAGCTCTCTCCAGAGGAGCAGAAGCGACTTGAGGAGCAGGAGGAGAACAACCTTCGCGAGCTCCGCCTCTTTCTCAGGGACGTCACCAGGCGGCTGGCCACCGACAAGCGCTTCCACATCTTCAGCAAGCCTGTAGATATCGAGGAGGTGGGCTAGTCAAGCTGCTCAGCTGAGACGCTACATATAGTATAGTTTTCCATAGTCACAGCAGTTACGCTTTGTAGTGTTTCTTGAAAACATTTCAGAACTCATAAAACCTCTTAGAATGAGTGCTCTCGAATTAACAAGCATGTCCGCTTTGACTTGCTTGCCTACTACTAGACTAGTGACACTCGTGAGAAATGGGCAATGCACAGGAAGAATATAGTGTGATAATCATGACAGTCACTGGCAGACAGCATGTAATTTCTAGCGCTCTAGTTCTACAGGATTAAATAATTTCTGTGCAACTATTTTAGGTATCAGATTATCTCGAGGTCATCAGAGAGCCTATGGATTTGTCCACTATCATGACGAAGATCGACACTCACAAGTACACAACCGCGAAAGACTTCCTGAAGGACATTGACCTCATCTGCAGTAATGCGTTGGAGTACAATCCTGACAAAGATCCTGGAGGTGAGGATGAAAAGTGTACATTTACTTGTTTACTGATGGCTGGTTTGTGTCTTTTAAGCTAATGGATACTTGGTAAATGACCTTAAGGTCATTAATTGCAGATGGTTTACTCACAGTGGTTTGTGCGTGTTGAAGAAAGTATGATATGCCATTTAAAGGAGGCTGGAGAACTAATAGTGAAGTACTCTCATGTTTTAGGGACGAATGGATGATATAAACTAATGATAATGGGATATTTCATTATAGATTTTTACTGTTGCTGTGTCTGCACAGCAGCCGCAACAGTGCATTTACAGCAACTGTACAGTTCATTCAAGGAATATATGACTTCAGCTTCAAAGTAAATCTTTAGTTTTGGCCAATTAAACGCAGCTTTTATTATTAAATTAAATCCATTTATTTTTTTAACCTTTGTTACAATATTTAATAACTACATATTTTAAAAATCAATGTGTTTGGAGTACTAAACCTCGATGAATGGAGAAATCCCCCCCCCCAATCATTGGCTCTTGTTTTATATATAGATATATAGATATGTTTTATTGCTCCTCACTACTGCATTACTCTGCAGTGATGTGTTAACACGTGTCTAC
Source organism: Pangasius macronema (assembly GCA_037577455.1). NCBI lineage: Eukaryota > Metazoa > Chordata > Actinopteri > Siluriformes > Pangasiidae > Pangasius > Pangasius macronema. The sequence continues at coordinate 7,403,912 of CM074963.1, forward strand.
CCGGGAAAGGGTACTTCCCATGTGCTACTTCTCAACAATTAAGAAGTACTTCATTATTTAAACCCAGCTCATAAATGTTGATATGAAATACGTATCCAGTGGACACACACCCTATGTCACCCTATGAATAATTTCTATTGTTTGGAAGGCAGTGAATATTACAACGGCCAGTTTACCACTAAAACACAATTCAAACAGAATCAAGATTTAATTACAACCGTGCAAAATGATCTGTTGTGTGTGGCATTAAATATTTCCTTTGCTGCTGAAGTCTGTATCCAGGAGTAATTGCTGGCAGACTAAAGGTCCTTGAGTAAATGCAGACTGTGATCATGAATAAATCATGCCTCTCCATTTAGCGTGACAGCATGGGTCATTTGTTTAAATGCAGTGTCCGCAAAGTAGCAATGAAAACGACAATGCAAAATGCAAATAGCCGCTTTAATGTTTCGGCCAAGGAGTCTTTGGGTGCATTTGGACCGAGGAAATGGAACGCAAGCGCTGTTATTTCATTTGTCAGCATTGCTTTTCCGTTCAGTGACCAAAATCAAAAGCAAAGTGCTCCTGTCTTCTGTGTCCAGACAAACACTCTAGTGCATTTACTGTCAGTTACTTTATCATGTACTTCACTGTCACTGCCATTCATTTAAAGTATTTCTAGTCTTTGCTCTGAAAACCAATGGGCAGTAAATTAGAAATTATACAACGGATCGTGTTAAGAATCAGTGAAAATGCCTTTAAGTTTAGATTGAGTTTGTATGCTCTATGACATAAATAACCAGATTACATCACGGTATTATAATTAATTTATAATTGAATATCCGGGTAACCTGTGGCGCTGCCAGTACTGGAATTCTGAATGACTCTTTGGGTCTTTGTGTGGCTCTACATCCACAGCAAATCGCTGAGTAAGTGTGAGTGAGAAAAGCCTGGTAATATTTTGATGCAGAGAGCAGCATTATTGTGGTGTATAAGTTAGCAGTGTGCACAGGGAGGAGGCGGTCTTGCTGGATATGAAGCTTGCTGGACAAAAACAGAGAATACGCTTCCAGTAATGTGCAGAAATCCGGTGTTTTGGTATAGCGGATCATGCCCATCATGCATCTGAAGTGGACCTGCTCTGCGTCCCTGTTCATTTTATGTCTGATGCTGCTTTTTCACGGAGCGTTCATTTCTGTGTTTTCACTCGTTGAATAACAAAAAGTGCAAATCCCTGTGATCATACAGAAGTTTATTAATCCAATGAGTTAATCCCAGTTATAAAGAGATTAGAACTTTGAGGTTTATATTTTAAGGGATGTCAGCTTGCTGAACTGACATTCAGGCTGTGCATGTGATATTTCTATTCATTAACTCGCTATATTACATCTATAAACATAGACATGTGCACCACTGGGTCGTCGGTTCAAATTAAACTTTACCTTTTTTTCTAAACTAACGGCATAATTCATATTCAATAAAAGGAGATCAGAGAGTGATTAAACAATTATTCATTCATTACAGATATCCAACTGTTAGCATTAAACAGAAGGCAGCTCCTTACTTCCTGTCTTTCAAGTGTGCCATCCAGTCGTCATAATTTACTCTGGCATTCGTAATGTTTTTGTCTTTACTCAGTTTTTTTTTGCCTGAAAGGAAACAAAAATAAGTTGCATTTATTGTCGGAAAACATGACCTGGGAATATATAACAGATGTTAACATGCTTTTGCTAACATGGCTATAGGTAGCATTGACTAGCATGTAGGGAAGTAAAGCTGTTTTTTTTTTTTTTTTTTTTTTTTTTTTATTTTTCCTTCTCTCAGACCTTTCTCCATTCAGGTGATTGCCTTGAACAGAATTATGGCTCAGTCTTGATGGCTGTTGTACAGACCGTGACACTGCTCGAGATGTTTATTCTCGCGCAGCAGCTGGGAGGAAGTTCAGCCAGTCTGTCTAGCACACATCGATATCTAAAAAAATATTTTAAAAAATATAAAAATTGAGATTGGATCATGCTACACTGTAAAACTTTATTAATATTATTTTATTTTTGTCTTCGTGGTTTATATTAGCCTTAATGATGTACTTTCTCCAACAAGTAAAACTCAGGGTGGGTTGGGTTTGTTTTCTTTCTTTTTTTCCCCCCCTTTCTTTTCTTTTTTATTTTGTTTTAAAAAAACCTTTTTGCACGACAGCTTTGCTTGATCTACAATGAACTTTTAGATTTAGAGGACCTTATTCTTCCTGACCTCTGCCTATGCTTTACCCCAAGTATAATTAGAATAAATGTAGTGTATAATAAATCTGATAGCATTATAGATTAAAATTGTATGTACCCTTAAATAGAGCAGCTTAAAGTTCAGTTGAAAAGTCAGTATTGGGTAATGACTCTAACTCAGTGGTGCTGATAACCTGAAAATCTTATTTCAGTGTAGTATTCAACTCGTCAGTGGTTTTCTTCCAGTCAGGGTTCTTGTATTTTAAGGAAACACAGCTTAAAGCTTAAACCAGATTAGAGGAATTGCTTCTAGAAAGATGGTACAAACCTCATGTTTAACAGACATGTTAGTGCCTCCATGGATTGCCAAGACAAACGTAACTTCCTGACTACCGTACAACCTAATAAAGAAGTGTCTATTCTAGTAAGCTGTATCCCCTTGCAGTCTGAAGGATGCGGCTCACGCAATGATCGCCTCCGAGCTGGACCCAGAGTTCGACCGCACGTGTGAGGAGATCAAAGAGTCTCGAAGGAAAAGAGGTGAGTTCCTTAGCTCTGTTAATCACTTGTCTGACTGCACTTTCTCTCATCTAAATTTTCCAGCGAAATGTTTTGCAATAGCTCATATTTTAGAGACGTTGTTTCGCCATGCTTCATATTTTATAGAAGTTGTTCTTAAAAATAAATCTATTTATTATAAAGCAGTTTTCACTCTTTGCCTCCTCTTGTCCGTTTCCATTACTTTATTTTTTTACCTTTCCTGAATTTTCTGAAACTTGGTTGAAAGTGACTATCATTATTCATTGCATCGTCAGGTCGATGTTTAGATATGAAATACTTTCGTAGCGATGTCTTCCGTTGTGATAGGTCATAGCATTAGCAGCAGGCAGCTGCCTCTCCTCTTTAGCTCATTCATCACACGGTGAGAAAACATTTGCACCTTGAGGGCCAAATAAACCAAGGTAATTGTAAGGTGTTCCCTATAATCAAGCAGAGTCTTCTCGCTCATCACGCTGACTGCAAACCAAGATGCACACCTAATAGTCTCCTCTAGGCCTCTTCAATTTCTTTTCATTTGCACTCTATAGAGCTGAATGAATGTTGCAGGCTATGGAGTGGATTGTACATGAACAGTGCTGGTGAATATTTTATACGGTGCACTGGAGATGTTAAAGGTATCAGTTCTGTGGAGTGAAGGTGGAGCATCTCGTTTGCATTTACAGACTATTAATTCAGAGAGTTAATATTTGTATTAAGATAAGTAGAGCTCTGTCTATCAGCAAGAAGCATTAAGGCTTGAAAGAGTCAAGAAAGGACATGTCTTCTTAGTTACTTCCTGTCCCTTTATCTCATGCCAGTACTTTATTTACTCAATAATGAGTAAAGATACAGTAGGTCACTAGCTTACAGCTTGCCCTTGCCCTGTCATTGTTTCTGTAATAAGTGCTGCTGTTTGACTCCCCCAGAGTTCCAGATGCCACAGCAGCCAGCTGCCACTCCAACATCTGTAATAGGCAGGAGGCCTGTTGGTGGAGACGAGGCCACAGGCAGCGCGTCTCAGGCTGATGTGGTGGAAAAACAACACAGCAGTGAGTATATAAAACGCACACCACCAGCCGAGGCACCTTTAGGTATTACAGCCAATATGGCTGGCTGGTCATGTGCTTAATAAACTTGAGATCTCAAAATCTCGGTTTTCAACACTAGTTTTCGATTCTACGATTTTACAAATAATGACGATGAGTGGGCTGCTTCTCAGTGACCTGTGATGTGAAATAATTACACTTTAACAGAGGGAAAGATAACAATAAAGATAATAAAGATTAAGCGAATGAAATGCATCGAGCAGAATGTTGATGAGAATAGACTGCTTTAGCTTTGGCAACCTGGGTTTTGACACATATATCTTGGATGTCTGGGGATAATCTCTAAAATGGTAGAAGAAAGAAGAAGTAGAAGAAAATTAAAAGCGGATAATTTTTTTTTCCAAAATCCTAAAATTGTCATATAACATATCTAATTACACAGTACAAGAATACTGATAATCGTAATGAAACGAAGAGTGTGACCTTCCGTCAAAGATCTCTCTGATTTTAAGAATAAAAAAAGTTAGCACTTGTGCCGTTAGCCGTCTGTACGGCACCACTCTGAAGCTCATCCTCCAGCCCTGGTGCTGAGGGCTAATCAGTCCTTATAAAAGGCGCCCTCCATACAAGAACTGTGTCCATAAAAGTGCCCAGCTGCTCAGAGCAGCAGCACACGGCCTCCTCATTACACACACTCACTGAGTCCCCTGCGGAGCAGAGTGCCACACTAGCCAGTTCCACACGGCCAGGACAGGGACCCGCAGGATGGCTCCACAGAGACGAGGGTGCAGGAAGTAAGCTTGGTATGCATTTGATGTAGTCACATAGAGAAGTCCGAACGCAGATCGGGGGGCATCTTACTGGGTTTAAGGCATCACTGCAAGGTTTGCTTTTTCAGCTTATTGATGGAAGGGTTCCAGGTCTTTGGGTTTGTGGAAAGGACTCGCACAGCACGAGCAGATTGAACTCTAATGCTGTGGAAAATAGACCTGCATTGCTGTTGTTGAGTAACTGAACTACTCTTTCAGTTCTCAGCCAATGGGGGCTCATTAGATTGCGAAGATTATTTCAGATAGTGTAAATGGGATAGTGCCTCTACCCGAAGACCTGTAGCTACTTATTAAAAACGTGAACGTCACCTGGACTCCTTTTGAACCTCTCATTACAACGAATATCTCAGAGTAAAACATATGGCATCCCTCTTCAGTTTGTCATTTTCTATCTCTTTTTTTTTTGTTCCCTGCAATTTTAAGTTTAGCTATATTTTGCAGTTATTTTCCGTGGCAAGCAAATGTGCTGTCCAGGCTTTTGGGATAATCTGTGTCCAATTTGGCAGTGAAAAAATAAAGAGCCATTGCCCAGTGGACAAGCAAAAAATGGAGCAACAGATCATTCTGACATCATTTTGATTGTTGTTGCCCAGCAGACACCTGTGTGAATTGTTCACACCTGCGTTTCATTTTTAATAGATTCAGACCTCGCTGGACATATCATCATCTGACCATTATCTACTGTTCATAATGACCATCCAGCAACCTGGGCATATATTATACTTATCTTAGACGTTTTTCAGTCTTAAACTAAAACCTTATTATACCAACCCATTTAGATAACTTGGCCTACTTCTCGTAATAATGTTTGTTGCTTGATGAATAGTATGGCTAGAGAAATCCGTGTTAATGATAAATTAGGAGTTTATGCTGCTGCTTGTTGTTGCAGGGAAAAGACATTATTCACAAGAACGTTGGTGATGGAAAGCTTAATATTAAAGGCCACAACCTACAGTACAACTGAACAGATCAGTATAGGCAAGGTGTCTCTAGTTGTTTGATGAGTGTGCTAATAACATCATGACTGGCTACATTTCAGCAAACATGCAAATCTAAGAAAATAGGAAAAACGGTACATTTCTCCATACTGGACAGTCATTCATTCATTCATTTATCTCATTTGCAGTCATTGCCTAACCTGAAGCCATAAATTATGCTTATTGAATAGATTTGTTTTCTATTAAGTGTGTCCCAGAACCTGCGTTGTCTTGTATCAGAGGAAGTTACCCATTGTGCTTCTCTGTACTGATTCACATGTTCACAAGTTGTGGTTGCACTGGATGCACTGGACTGTTATATTACACTTATAATGTCAGTTTAAGTTACATTACTTAGGGCTTTCTTTAAAATGAAGGGCATGAATGTGTGTTGCTATTTCTTTCCCTGCCACGAGGTGGAGTTTGTAATTGAGCGGCCCTCTTGCTGAGCCTGTAAACTATACCAGTCCACCACGTTACTGGGAAAAAAACGAACGGTCGCATCCCTGAGCCATGAGAAAAAGACTGCTAGCTGTAATAAATACTGCAGGATTGAATGTGAAGCTTATTCTATAAGCTTCTGTAATACATCTTTTGGGAGCAAATATTATGACCCATCCATACGGTCAAAGCTGCTTCTTTGGCCTGTTTTTGTACATTGAAGCACACAACGCTAGTGATGCAGAAAATACGCTTTCTAAATAGTTTGCTTTGGGATTTTAGGCAGCTGTATATACACGGCCCGACCAAAAGAAAGTCACTGTTTAGATTTTAATAGGCAAATACATAAGAGTCTATGAATGGATCATTATTAGAGTGATTATAATGTTTATAGCATGTTATATGTTTGGCAACAGTTCTTTTAATCTTAAAAGATGAAGTGTGTAGCGTTTTAGTTCTTTAATAACCATGTAGAAAGACGGATCATGGCCATAATCCAGGACAACGCTGCCAAGATTCATCAGGGTTACAATTGTGAAAGAATGGTTCAGAGAGAATAAAGAATCAGTTTCCAAAAAACTGATGCACCACTTGATGGATATAAATGTTGTGATGTTATTTCCATCAAGAGGTGCATCAATTTTTGGTCAAGATCTTGTACTGACACTGAAAGAGGTGAGCACTGTTTAAAGCCTCCTCCAGCACATCCCAAACACTTCCACTGAGGTTAAGGTCAGGACTCCGAGGTGCCAATTCATATTTGAAAATGATTCTTTATGCTCTCTGAACCATTCTTTCACAATGTTAACCCTGATGAATCTTGCCAGTGTCGTCCTGGAATATGGCCATGATGCGTCTTTCTACATGGTGATTAAAGAACTAAAACGCTACACACTTCAACTTTTAAGATTAAAAGAACTGTTGCCAAACATATAACATTAAACATTATAATCACTCTAATAATCATCCATTCATAGACTCTTATGTATTTGCCTATTAATACTATTTGTTTTGGCTGGGCAGTGTGTGTGTGTGTGTGTGTGTGTGTGTGTCCCACCCCCTCATTGTGCTTTGTTAACCTTTCAAAGTTTAACACAGTGTTTCTGGATAATTCATATAGTTGATACTAGATTTTATTTTCAAGATACTTAAAAAAATAAATAAATAAAATACCATGGTGCATGACTCCATCCATTGTCTATTCGCACCAGATTTTACACCCACTGGAGAAAAAAAAAAAGAGGAAAACCATTATTTATACGTTAAATTATAAAAAAAAAGGGGGACTTACTTATTACTGGCATTTTATTCCATGACAGTCACGGCAAATCGAAACTGCATTTAATAGGACTGTATATAATTTTTTTCCCAGCATAATACAAATTGCAATATGTTTTTAATAAAGGAGTCGAGTCTTTGTAATCACGGATGATTGCAGTTTTCACTTTTCATGACCACTGATTTGCATAAATTTGGCCTCACACATAAGTTGCCTTTGTGCCTCCTCAAATGTGTTACAGCGCACTCGTTTATCTCTCGTGATAGCTGATTACATGTCGCCTGTACGTGACTTAACATTAGTATTACTGGTATCATGCATTCTTTGTATACAATAATTCTCATTAGTTATTCATCATAATGCATCAGTTATGCATCAGTTCTTCTCATAATGCTCTCTCTCTGTCTCTGTCATAACTTGCCATAACACAGAATTCCTACATCCGTCAGTCCGCGTCGTTTGTGTGTCGAGTAATAGTGTGTAAAGTAGCGAGAAAGACTAGATAGGCTTTTGTACATATTCGCTTTAGATGGAGTTACATGTTATGTATGGTTTGGTATTAATATTTTGCATTGCATGTTATTATTGCCATAAGCTTTTGTGTTGCACATCTATTATTGCCATAAAAGTATGGAAAATTTTAAGGTAATCATAATTTTACCATGAAATTAAGCCAACCTGTAAAGCTTCAGGCTTACCAAGTAGGACAATGTTTCACTTTGTAAATATTTATTAGAAAGCTTTCTTTAATCTAATACTTCGAGATGAGCGCGGGATGAGCGCTGCACGCCAGAGCATCGTTCCGGTTAACAAGCTTTACATGCAGTAATCATTTTAAATGATCAAAAAATTATCAAAAGTTATGTTTTGTTTTGTTTTTTTTAAACATTAACATAATTCTGATATAATGGAGTTAAAATCTCAAAACCAAATGACGAATCTCGGAAACACTAAAATGTGGAGGTAAAAATAAGAAGGAGAAATGAATCCGCCGGACTGTAGTGTGTGTGCATTATGTTTTTCAGCTGATTCCAGTTGAGTTTGTTTGTTTTTTCACAGAACTAATTGGTTAGTAGCCACTTTTTCATTAGGTTAACTGAATTATATGAATATAAAGCTTTCTTCAGGAAAATGCCGTCTGCCGTGAATCACATACAGATTTCATGTTTTTAAGTCATTAGACAGCTAATTTAATTAACTGTTAAGATGAGAGGGGAAAAATGTGATTTTAATGTCGCAGCAAGCACAGTGGGATTGTAGGGATCTGCAGTTGTTGTTTTTCATATTATTAATAAAACAGACAGGATGCATGAGTAGACTGGATCGTTTTGGTTTTGAGGTGACCAGTGTCACCTTTCTGGCCATAAAACTCTGAAATCTGTTTTGCTATAAAGAACACCATGATTGATTTTCTACTAGAAATTGTAATTTGGCTTGTGGTAGCTCTGCCTGTACCTCACACAGCAGTTATGTACAGTATTTTATGGGTGATCTGATGCTGAGTTGAGTTGATCTAAACCAGGAATTAGGTGGATTGCGGTCTGGATGCAGATGCAGTGGATCCAATGGAGCACTTGCAAAATACTGTAGCAGAACTGATCATTGGGGGGAAAAAAACTGTCCATAGTTCAGTGTTTTTACAGTGGAATTCCATAACTAATAAACTTTCTTGAAATGTGCTGTATCAAAACACTACAGGTTCATTATTCTGCATGTTTCCCTGCGAGTCTCAGTAAACGACAGAAGCCGAGGTTGTTTAAGTGAAATCACGCGGAATAGAGATATAAATATAAGCGTCCGTTATGGATGATATGACTGCGCCCTTTGAGCTGCTTTCTGCTTACGGTGTGACATAATGTGATAGACGCATCGAAGTTCAGTGAAGTAGCGCTCCATATTCTCACTTCAAAACTCTGTTACCGCGGAGTGAGCTCGGTATACCGGTGTGTTCGGTTCTACCTATTTCGACAGCACACAGCGAGACCTGAGCTGTAAAGCTCTCGTCAAATCCCCATTTGTTCCAGGATATTAAACTCAATGCTTCCTACCCATGCCTCCTGCTAACATGCTCTCTTTCTTTTCTTTTTCCCCTCATTTTCTTCCTTGTTTTTCTCCCTACCTTGAAATGTTTTCTGCAAGACTTCGTAAATGACAGAAGCTCAGGTTTTATTTCGATTTTAAGTGAGATTTTTTCGCTCTTTAATATTCTGTTGGGGTAACAGCTTGCATCTTTTTCCTGGTAATTTGACATCTTTGCCAGATGTTTGAAGATTTTTTGATTATTGCTCATCTGTCTCATTTTAAAATGTTTTACTTGAGTTGCACATCCCATTTTTTATTTTTTTTTATTTATAGAGGCTGAAACAGTCAGTGATGGCCACGGTGTTCTGTGAGATTGAGCTTTAAAAGTTTATACTTTTTAAACGTTTCCCAGCTCTATAAGACATGTTCTCCTTCTGGGCCGCACACATTTATTTAATGGGCTTTCAGCGGGTTTCTCATTTCCTTTTAGTGGCTTGTGCTTGTTGCTCCTCGTGATTATTTGTTGCATCAGGTAGTGGTGTTTTTTTTGGTCTGTGGTTATCGGTGGCGTGCTTCATTGTTAACTGTGCTTCTGTACTATTTGATCTAGATTGCTGGGGTACTAAACCAAACGAATTTTTTTATCCAGTCGATCATTCATTATTTTCCAGAATGCAGTTTAAGTAGTGCAAACATGTCCCAGTCTTTCTTTCTTGTAATTGAGGGTTTGATGTTTAATTTAGGATTTGTTTGTGATTTCTGACTCTGATCAGTAGATCTGAGGGATTTGACCACTCACTGGCTCAGGTGAAGTATGCGCCTCCAGTTTTAGTTCAGCAGCTGGGTGTAATTACATCGGACGAACTCCTGAACTAAATTAGAGACTGCGCTCACGTGATTTTCAATATTACCACCTTGCGTATATTTGTATTTCCTGCCTTTCCTCTCTTTCTTCCTCTCGCCTTCCTTTGTGGATAGTAAATGACTCACAGGTGCATCATATTGCCCGTCCCTCTCTGTCTAACACTCTCTCCCTGGGCTTCAGGTAATCACAATCCCAGCTTGGTGTTAATCCAAATTCCATGGCCTCCTAATGGTGTCCATTAAAAGTATACTCTGTAGACAGCATGCCTCGTCTGTCATGTCATTCGGCACAAACGCTAGTGTGGAATGCACAGCAGTTTGGCAGTGAAAGTCTCCGAGCCAGCCAAGCGATTGCGATATATCTGATGTAGGAGCAGTGCTCCAGAACCATTGCCAATGAGACTTCATCTCTCCGTTGTCAGCTCTTAACCGGAGATCTGACTTTGGCGAAAGTAGCTTATCATCATCTGACAGTAAATGGCGGAGGCCAGTGAAATGGCAAAATCAGTGGTTGCTTTAACTGAATAATAGATTTAATCATTAAACCATCACTTATGTTACATTTCCAGAAACAGCCAATACAGCTTCATTAAAAGTTTTAAACGACAGTAGGCACAAAGTAGGGAGCTTGCATTTCAAAACGAGGTCCATTTTATGTTTCTCTCAACGCTTGTATTGTACACCAGCCGCTGCTCACACACAGAGCATTCATTTCTATTTCCAGTCACCGATTTAGTAAATATAACTGGTAATGGAAATCTCCAGAATTGTGGTTAATTAGCGTGAACTGTGAAAATATGAGAATTGAATATGCTTATGATTTTCTTTTCAAGTGTCCTTTGTGTTTCGTCCTTTGTGTAACCTCCCTTTCACAACATACAGTAACAAACAGACTGCACCCGTTTCTGTATGTGTTCTGATGCTTCTGCACACACCAGTGTTGTTCCTGGAATCCGCATGTGTTTCACATCTTTCAAAAGCACATCCTTTGAGGCTGGTCAGATCCCAGATGACCACTTAAGGATCCCTGAACGCTCTGGTCAGCCTTAACCAAGTAAAACGTAAATGGGAGCAGTAGAAGAAGAATTTCTAGGGGTATAATAATTGATAAATTTGAATATGGTTATTATTTCTTTATATTACACAGTCAAACACAGAAGTATGAGTGCTTCCACCGACAGGAGGAACGCTTGTTTGCAGTGGAAAAATGATACCTGATTACGCTACATTACATTACACCCCCCCCAACCCCCCCAACCCCAGCGGTTAACCGAATATCCGTTCATTAACTTTTACAGATATCTGAATAATAAAATAAGGCAGGAGGCTCATTTCTAATTAAAATACTGATTAAACCCTAATCAGTAGTAGTTGCTATTTTTGGTAGTGCTTTTGAGCTCCTTGAACAACAATTCTGTGGCACTGCCTATTAAAATGTAGCCACACGCATTAGAATCTCTATAAACTCAAAGCATGTTTCTTAACTAACAGCTAATTGGCAAAGGGATCTTTGGCTTCTAAACAAACATTTGTGAATCTCTTTGCTAAAGCCCCGATTCCTTTTAAGTGTGCCTTTCAGCAGCGTAATGTTCATTTCTCCAGTCTTACTCGCTGGCTGGCTCCCTACACACCCACACAAATAAATACACTCACAGTTTGAATGCCCTGCTGATTTATTTTTTTTTTCTTCTTCTTCTTTTGAGCTGGTGGAACAGAAGTAGCACAGATGCTGGTGAGATGCATTACCTCTGGGCATGCTAATGTACGCCTCGCTGCAGGAGGTGAGCGCAGCTTTTGACTGATTCGCTTCATTTCCAGAGGCATGGACTGAATCATCTATCGATCGAGATGCCTCATTAAGTGCCACTGCTATGTGATGCAGGGCAGAGTGACAAACAGTGTCCTCACTCAGGGATGACCTTTTTCCACCCACTCTCCTTTTTTTTCCCTCCCTTATTTTTCACTCTTCATTTCCTCGTCTTTTTCTTTCGCCAAAACACTCTCAGGGGCATGTTGTTGGAATTAATTTTTAAGCCTCTGTGTTATCGATCTGAATTCTGGACTTTAAAGCAGTGCTATTGTTAGAAAACTTTTGTAGCTTTTGTGTATGAAAAGCTTAGCCTGTACTGTATAAGCTCTTTTATAAACATATGGTTTCTATCATCCCAGTTAAGTGGCATCTAATGTTTCTGTACATCACACACACTGTCTGCACTTACAGGTTGCCTTTTTTTATTTAATTCAGACGATTTGCTATAATACAAGATCTTGACAGCCATAGTGTATTTTTAAACTATGCCAATCTGGCAACCCTGTCATTAGCTGTTGTGTGCTGCTCTTCTCTCAGTGAAATTGTTCAGTGTGAGAGCATGGGGCACAGAAATCCCTGCCCCTGTCTGCAATACGTGCTTATTCCAGTTCCCATTTAAGACCATTAGGTGCAATAGTAACTCTATGGAAGCTTATTGCTCTGCAGTTGTGGGATGTTGGCTTATATCTGTCAAATAGCGACACTTTAAAACCACCGGTCACACACAAGAGGAAACTAAAATAGAAGGACTAAAATATTAGTATCAGCATTAATTCTGACAGATATTCACAGTCAGCAGCCGGTACTGCAGTAATAACGTGAGCACAACGTTGACCCTACCTGTGTGGCCCCATCAGTGAGATCAATACGTGATCAGTGCTTCAATAATCTGGGATCCTGCTGATGCTGAGTAATACAGAGCCTCCGAAATGTCAGGAGCCGGTAGGAATATTTTGAGCAGAATTGTCGATCTGAGTATGTTGAGCAAAATGTAGAAAGCACAAAACAGTGGCTGAGAAAATGCATAGAGCGTAAGGATGAGCGTGTAGATCACATGCTGTAAATAATCCATACAAAATTACGTACATGTAGTTTTGCTCTCATCGGTTCGTGACTTCCTGGACACCCTGTAGATTACGGTGCAGGTTACGTACTTTATGTAGGACTAGGACACAAGGATAAGAGAATAGGAAGGTAATCCTGACTTTTTATGTCTTAACGATGGAGTCATAGTGCAGAAGACTCAGCTGATGTGGAGTGTAGAGCTTTTCTTTCTGTGCCAGACCTCCTTCGATCCAGCGAGTACATTTAAAGCATATGGGCCTCACCCTGCTGTCTCTTTCTCACCCTCAAACACTTAATAACATTCACAGCATGTCACACCTACTGCTATGTGGACTTTTAAATTAGGCCTGGTACTAATGCCATTGCTACGACACAGAAACAGATCCTATCAGCTTGGTAATAAACTGCTGCGTAATGGAGTTGTCTGAACTGAGTGCCTGAATGTGCGGTGAGGCTCCTCTCAGCCGTTTGAGCTTTGAAGTTGGATGCATGGACAGATAAAGTGATGAGTGAAAATAGATACCGTATACAAAAGGTTCATGGAATAACAGAAAATCCGCTGACAATGTACGAGACTGAGCTAACTCACGAGTATAAAGTAATACACAACTTCCTAGTGTAGTGTCTGTCAAATTCAGCAAACTGGAATAAAGAACAGTAGTTGAAAGTTGCAGCTTAATAACGCTTAATTAATCTAGTTTCCTAAAAACCTTAGGCCTGGACAGTTGCCTGTTTATGACCTGAAAATTCAGAAGTTTCGTAATTTTCTGAAAGTCATCCAATGGTGGCTCAATGGTTATGGCTCTGGGTTACTGATCGGGAGGTTTGGGATTCAAGACCCAGCACCGCCAAGCTGCCTCTGTCGGACCCTTAACGAGATCTGCTCCAGGGGCACCGTATCACGGCTGACCCTGCGCTCTGACCCCTGCTTCCTAACAAGCTGGGATGAGCGAAGAAAAGAATTTCACTGTGCTGTAATGTAATGAAAAGCTAATGATAATAAAACTGATCTTTGTGCTAGCTGTCATTTTGGAGGGCGAGGTGAGAAAAAGCCAGCGAATGTCTGACCCGTGTTTTGTGTTCTTAGCTCTTCACTGTGGTAGCATTTCAGTTATCCTGCCAAAATGGTACCGTTTCTTAGGTCTTTGGGTTATCAATGTTATCAATGTTCTAAACAGATATTTAATATCAGATTGGGTAAATAATCACTAGCCTGGGTGCCTGAGACGAGCAAATTTCATACCTGGTCTATTTGTTTTATTTGGACAAGCAGCGATGTATGAAAACTTTTATATACTCCTTACACTCCTGGATTTTCTGTAGTGTGAGCTACTTGGCCCAGATTCCCCCGCTTGACTGCAGTATATACAGCTTAACTTACTGACATGCTGATCAATGCCAAGGAAACTATCGAGAGTGCTGCCAATGCCAGTGTTCATACCAGTGTGTTGCTTGCAGTGAAGGTGAATTAGCTAACTCCAACAGCCAGTCATGGCTAGCTACCAGTCTCCCTTACTCCCTTACTCGTCCTGATTGCGTTTCCCGTGGCGAACCCTCATCTTGCTTTTAGTCTAGTGAATGTCAGTTCACCATATACACATGCAGTACCGCTTGGAGACCAGTGTGCTCTTGCTACAGCCTTGCCAAGCATTTCACTGACCAGAATGTTAAAGTTTTGTTTTTTTTTTCTCCCCTAAGTGTGGGGCTCCATGGTGTATTGCCCATCTACCTTTTGAATTTTGAATCTGTCCTTAGCTACCACTTATTTGCCTGTTTTTAGTTTCTGAGTAACTAAAACATGGGAGTTGACAGCACAGATACAGGAGCTTTTACTTTGCCAGTAAGCTAGCTAATACGTTAATGGCTATGCAAGTTTCTTTTACGAGGACTAAATGCAGTCCATCTGATTGTCTTCAGTCATTTATCATTTGTGGTTTTGCTAGTGTCCTTGAGATCTACAGGTCTAGGCAGGCGTGTGGTGTAATACATGTATATTTGCTATCTGTATGTGGAGAATACCAAGTCTCTGAGCAGTAATGGGGCATAGCTGGATGTAGAGAATTAATATCCAGCATGTAGCGGGAGGGACAGCACTGCACAGCTTCAAAGCTATTTCCACACATTATCTTCTGGAAGCTCCACAGTATTGCTGAAATCTGTTAAGAATCATTTCCACAAAATGTTGTCCCACTGTTTAATAAATGCAAATGCTGAAGTATTTTGGCAGGTACTGATTGGGAGGGGGGTCAAGGCTAAATATTTCTGGTGCCGCATAAAATATTCTTGCAGTGATTTAATTATTACAGAGTTGTGTGCTATTCCAGGCAAAGGACTCAGATACAGAGAGACTTGCACATGAACTTTTTTCATCGACTGTCTGAGGCCGTGTGCTTGTGGCCTCAACAATTACCATGCATTATTTAAGAGTGGGAGACTGCTCGTTTTCTTGCACAGCACAGGGCGCAATCGTCCTTGCTTTGCTGGTAACGGCAGCGACAGCCCCTAGAGTCTAGGGCTTCCTCTTCACCCTTAGCATCACCAAAACTCACTTTAATGAACGACAGTGATGGTGCACATGTGTGTTCCATTAACAAGTGTATGAGTTTATGTACAAATTGATTTCATGTATCCATTCTTTCGCCTACTGTACATGCACACCCGGGACGACTGCAAGTATGCCTTAGTAATGAGCTGACTTGTTTATTCTAGCCTTCTTATGGAACCATTTCACGTCCGCCCAGAGCCCAGGTTTATGGAAATACAAAACACACACATATTTTCATTTCCTCTGGAATAGCAGGGAAGCTTGCCCTATATATGATCTGCCAAAGCCAGACGTGACTAATTGCTGTGTTTAGGAAGGTGACATTTTATAAATGAAGCTTCAGGTCTAAGAAGCAAAATGCATACGGTTCATTACAAGTGGCCGTGTTTGAAAACTGAAGGGATTTTATTAAAATAACATCCAACCGTTCCTATTAACCTGCGGACACATGCTATTACACACTGTGTGTGTATCTGTGTGTGTCATTGCTTTCACCTGTTAATCTCAGTCTACCACGCACATACACACACCCCTTGACCTGAGCTTCCTTAAGATTCTCACACCTCTACACCAGTGATCCAGAACACACACTACTTTCCTATCTCACAAATCATGTGATAAACATTCAGTTCAACTCCGTACACTCACTGGTGACTTCATTCATGCAGTTATCCCATCAGCCAATCATGTGGCAGCAGTGCAGTGCATAAAATCATGCAGATACAAGTCAGGAGCTTCGGTTAATGTTAACATCAAACACCAGAATGAGGAAACATTGTGATCTCACTGACTTTAACTGTGGCATGGTTGTTGGAGCCAGACAGGCTTGTCTGAGTATCTCAGACACTGCTTATCTTCTGAGATATTCACTCTCAACAGTCTCTGGAGTTTACATAGTATAGTGTGGAAAAAAACATCCAGTGGTGCTTCTGCGGGTGGAAATGCCTTGCTGATGAGAGAGATCAAAGCAGAAAGGCCAGACTGGTTCAAGCTCACAGGAAGCCTATAGTAACTCAAATGTCCACGCTTTACAACATGCCGAACCTTGAGGCAGACAGGCTACAACAGCAGAATACCACATCGGGTTCCACTTACGTCAGCCAAGAACAGGAGTCTGAGGCTACAGAGGGTACAGACTGAACCCAAACTGGACAGCTGAAGACTGGAAAAAGACCACGTGACATTATTCCAGTCTGCCAGTTTCAGGGAGCTTGTGCCCTCCGATTCTGAGCCTAGCCTCAGCTTCCTGTTCATAGATTTGAAAACGAGCCATGTTATCTACAGTGCAGCTGACACAGGCCATTTTTATTGTTTCAAGATTTTTTTTTTTTTTTCCATTTTCCCCCCAAACCCCTAGTTGCTTTATTCATGTGTATACTGAAGGTCTAAATACTGAACGTGACCAATTTAATACAGCAATCTCTCCTAAAACCTCTCAGAAGCAGGTTTTAATTGTGTCAGCTGTGTATCTTTTTGTTGCTCTTGATTTTCCACACATGCATGTCTGATGAATGCTAAGGAATGTAAACAGGTTTTGATTCATTATTCTGTTTTCACCAAATCCATGTCATGACATGCCTTAAGGTCTTTAGCATCCTGAAATCTGTTTTTCTTTGCCTTTCTGAAGAAGATTGCTTCTTAATAGCAGCCGCCCTTCTGCTCACATTTGAAGAATATACTTTGGTATATACTTATACTTTGAATATACTTTAGTGCCAGATGACACTGCCAGATGTTATGACCCTCAAGCAACTGACCTTTAACTACTGTTTATCAGATACAGATTTTTAAAATGTATTTATTTATTTTTAATTTTAGCGCATTACATTGGCTTGCCTAGTTTCTTCTTATTTTTTGAACATCACATCTCGGTAATCCTGGTAGACAGAAGGAATAAAGCGCAACGGGCCGCGTTAGAGGAAAATAATCTACTCTGGGGGTGTGCCACGCCCTGACATGATGCAGAAGAGTCCGGTTTTTACTTGACACCTGACTTTGCGTGTATATGGAGAAGCAGCGACAATGCGAGAGGCATTGTTCACATACTCACCTGCCTATCTCGAGTACATATGGAGGATGAAGCGTGATATCCACTAGATGGCACGTCAGAGCCAAAACATCTCTGTCCATCCGGTTTCCAAGTCAAACTGTAAAACGTTTAACGGTTCCATGCACAGCGATGTTAACAATCTCTGTTTCTCTTTAAAACTGACAGCACTAAACAGTGCACGACGTAGAGTCAAGATTTTGAGACTGGAGCGCAAGTTTTTGTAAACGATTATATCTAAATCCAGAAGATCAGTCGGTTTGAAAGCTGCATGAAAGGTTTTTACAAATTTTTACAAACACCCACTCTGATAGGAAACCCAGCTAGTGTTAGTACTCAGTAATGATCAGGAATAGTACATACTGTTAGTATGCGATTTGAGACTGAAGGCTAGTTTGTTTAGTGAAGGTAGATGGACAGAGAAATCATTCATTTTTAAAGACCTTTTTATTGCTTGATTCCTTCACATAGTGCAACGTCTCAGGATAGAGAAAAAAATCTAAAATAGCACGTCCACTCTTAATTTAAATGTGGCTTGTTAGAACCTAACTCCCAGTAGCATTTCAAACTATTACCAAAATCTGTTTTGTATTTAGAGCAATATTTCTAATATTAACTTGTAAAATAGAATAAAACAAAAGAAGAGATTTTTCCTCACGCCCTCTTTTGTAAACCAAGCGACCGCTATGTTTGGGAATCCCTGGTCTCAGAGGTTAAAGCTGGTGAAGAGGCTGGGATTTTTTTTCCCCTTCTTCCCTGGGTACATTTGACTGGCTTTTATTTTCTTTGGTATCACCTCGGATTACGTACAGTACTATACAATTACATAAAATAAATAAACACCACGTAATGCATTATTTATTACCTGACCTGACAGTTTGTTTTTACCATGAAATAGTATTAGATGCCAAGAGTAAGCCTTAGCTTTCCTTTCAACAGAAAATTTCATTAAATTCATGTGCTCATTACATGGAGTCCCAGTTGCCACATCTATTCCCCCTTAATACATTCAAAGCATTTCATGAATTGCCCTTAATCTAGTCTCAATACACAGTGTGTTCTGCTAGATTTGATTTTTGCACAGCTATGATTTTAACAATGATCTAATCTGGCATTGATTAGTACCCCAATGAGGAGTTTTTCAGGTTTCCCCCCAGTCTAGCATTTTCCAGTTGTTTTACTGCTTTGCTCTCCGGCAGGCCCTTTCTCGTGGTTGAATACACACGAAATGGCTCTGCTTTTGTAGTATTAATTGCACCTTATTAGTGAATGATTTGCCGCAGAGTGTTCTTTGAAGCCAGTTGCCTTCATTGTTGCCATGTCTCTAAAATGTCATGTCAGATTATGCACGGGCGGTCACCTAACGTGTAACAAAGAAGCGAATAGCCTCCCATTTAATTGCTGCCTCTCTTAGTCTCACACAGCCTCCTAGCTTAGCTTCAGTTGAGCCTTTTCTTTTTTTGCTCCATTTGAAGTCCATCTCCATTCATGATCATTTATCAGACGTTTACGTTAGAGATTATTATGCTTGCATCAGTGGATGGACTAGAAATGCTGATGCAGTGCACATATTGATATTGGCTGCATGAATCATTAATGTAGTTAATGCCTAGTTTCATCCGAGACAGATTGGTGCACTCTGAAGCAATTCAAAGCATGTTATGGGGCTAAAATGGCTGTGCCCTTTACAACAGTAGGCTTAATGTCATTGTTGATGGAAAATCAACCTTTTTTTGAGACCAAGCTGCAAATTAAAAGGGATGAATATTTCATTGCAAACCTAGGTTGATTTTTATCCGGAGAAATTACAGGAGAGTGCTCACGTTATGAAGTGCCCTGACTTCCTGAAAGAGTGTCTCTGCTGGGCCTGTTGTAAAGGAGCAAGGAGTAAAGGCTAAAGTTAAGGCTGTATTATACTTGGTTTTAACGATGTGTTTGTATATGCGAGATGGCTGTCACATGTATCATGCTGTCATTTGCCTTATGCGTAGCTTTGGAAACTAACCCTACGTGCCCGGTGTAATAGCGACATAAATCATCTTGAAGCGGTGTCCAAAACTGACTGAACATGCTAGTGTTGCGTCTCAAACCACATACTAATGTACTGTTCTAGACCAGTCTGTACTAGCACTAACTGGTTTTCCTATTACGTTTAGCGTTTGACTTTTAAAACCTCTCACGCAGTCTTCAAACCTACAGAAAGGTCTGTTTTGCGTACCATTCTTATACCCTGTAAGGTCATAGTTTTTGATCTGAGATGCAGCTCGTGACTCTCTGATGGCAGAGAGTCTTAACAGAGGATATCAGTTCATCGCATTCTACATCACATTCACATCTTCCGAGCAGCCTATTCTCTCTCTTTCCCACCATCTTTCTTTTTGCCTCCAACTTCCCTGTTCCCTTCAGGTCCCTTTGATTATATCTGATGGGAGAATTAAGTGCTCCACATATAACCTCTCAGAAAGAACAAATGGAAAAGAAATTTTGAGTGAGCCTATAAAATTTAGAATAAAACGAGGGAAGTGGGATTTGTCATTAATTGGAGTGCACTGTTTTCTCACAGTCACTAAGAACCTGCGAGGGAATACTGGTGGCAAGAAGAGGTAAATTAGCAAAGTCTTTTTGGGTGCTGATTTATGGAGTACATCTGGGCTTGTCTTCCATTGTTTTCAATTAGAAGTTGAAACTGCCTCCTGTGTGGTAAGCAGTGCATTTCCACCAGCTCCTTCTACTCTGACCAATTACACAGCAGACAGGTACCACATGGTCCTAACATATTGGTCCCTTCCCTCTCAGCTCATTTTTCTCCCTGGTGGTTTGGAATATAGGGTACAAGCTCTCCCGTGCTCACTGACTGCATTTTTCCCCCCAGATTTTGAGATCAGTCAGTAGAGATTATTCACCGAATTATACCGAAAGTCACTGAACTTAGTTGTCCTGTAAATGACAATTTTAATATTCAAATGTATATATATAGATTTTAAGCGGCTTATATATGGGTGGTGTTCAGAAAAATGCTGTTCATGCTATTTTTTACCTCAAAGAAGATGAATTTGTTCTTTAGTTCGTACAGAACCAAATTTTGACTTTGAGAAGACGACCAGGTGTCCATCGTATTTCGCCTTCCGAGCCGCAGGGTCGATTTGGGAGCGGGGCATCATCAGGAAGAAGAAGAGCAGCAAAAAGGAGGAGGTAGAAGATGATGATGAGCCTGAGGAAGAGGAAGGAGCTGATGACTCAACCGTTGCTGGCCAGGGTAATGTCAGTCCGGCTCAGGACGAATCCTCCTCTGATACCATGGAACCCCAGAGTGATAAAGCTCTTCCCCAACCCAATGGTTATGCTCTGAGCACTGAAGAGGAGAACTCCAGTGAAGCCACCACAACTCAAGATCCTCAAGGCCAAGTTAAGGCCAATACAACTACCTTTAAGAACCCTCCTACTGGAGAGGGGAAAGCGGCAACAGTGCTCTCTGAGCCCCAAGAGTGTGTAAACGGAGACGAGTCAATGGACAGTATAGACAGTGAAGCCAATGAAAAGGAATCAGGGAGTAGTAAAAAGGAGGTCGCGGCTTCTTTCAGCAGAGGGGAGCAGGCTCGATCGGAAGATGTGGTACAAGAATGCAAGGCAAATGATTGCACCCCAGCAGCAGATGGAGCAGCTGGTGATGGAGTTCAGGAAAAAGAAGGTACTGTGCTGTCAAATAGTTGGAATGTACGCAGTATGCGCATGCGTCAAATCCCGCAATGCAATGTGTCACAAGTATAGGGTTGTAGAATGTAGGCAAAGCAGTTTACTAACGAAAACGTAACTCTCTTTTGTAAAACAGTGTTTTATAAATCTCCACTTGTAAAACATACTACACTTAGCTCACAAGAAATACCCCAAAACAGCTGAGTTAACACATACAGGTTATTTGCATCTTTCAGTCTGTAATTGTGTAAATGTGCCAAGGGCAATACTGTGGTAATTATGTTTTTTTATGATATTTTGAATGTTTTGTATTCTTCAAAACAAAAAGAGAGGGAGAATTTTAAAAATATTTCTCAGAGCAAAAGGGAATTGGTACAATAACACATTATACAGGTGCATCTCAATAAATTAGAATGTCATGGAAATGTTCATTTATTTCAGTAATTCAACTCAAATAGTGAAACTCGTGTATTATATAAATTCAGTGCACGCAGACTGAAGTAGTTTAAGTCTTTGGTTCTTTTAATTGTGAAGATTTTGGCTCACATTTAACAAAAACCCACCAATTNATGGTCTCTCAGTTTGGTTCACTAGGCTACACAATCATGGGGAAGACTGCTGATCTGACAGTTGTCCAGAAGACAATTCCTCTTGTTAAGCCACTCCTGAACCACAGACAACCTCAGAGGTGTCTTACCTGGGCCAAGGAGAAGAAGAACTGGACTCTTGCCCAGTGGTCCAAAGTTCACTTTTCAGATGAGAGCAAGTTTTGTATTTCATTTGGAAACCAACGTCCTAGAGTGTGGAGGAAGGGTGGAGAAGCTCATAGCCCAAGTAGTTTGAAGTCCAGTGTTAAGCTTCCACAGTCTGTGATGATTTAGGGTGCAATGTCATCTGCTGGTGTTGGTCCACTGTGTTTATTTTTTGAAAACCAAAGTCAGTGCACCTGTTTACCAAGAAATGTTAGAGCACTTCTTGTTTCCTTCTGCTGAGCAGCTTTTTAAAGATGCTGATTTCATTTTCCAGCAGGATTTGGCACCTGCCCACACTGCCAAAAGCTGGCTAAATGGTGTGCTTGACCGGCCAGCAAACTCACCAGACCTGAACCCCATAGAGAATCTATGTGGTATTGTCAAGAGGAAACTGAGAAACAAAAAACGCAGATGAGCTGAAGGCCACTGTCAAAGAAACCTGGGCTTCCATACCACCTCAGCATTGCCACAGACTGATCACCTCCATGCCACGCCGAATTCAGGCAGTAATTAAAGCAAAATGATCGTACTTTCCAGAAGGCCAGCAATTCACTAAAAATGTTTTTTTGTATTGGTCTTATGAAGTATTCTAATTTTTGAGAGAGTGAATTGGTGGGTTTTTGTTAAATGTGAGCCAAAATCATCACAATTAAAACAACCTAAGACGACATTCTAATTTATTGAGGTGTGTGTGTGTGTGTGTGTGTGTGTGTGTGTGTGTGTGTGTGTGTGTGTGTGTGTTTATTTAGCCTGAAGTGCACTCTTTAACAGTCAGCAGAAACACCATGTCACCGCTTTAATTACTGTTTTCTCTTGGCGCCTGGCACATTATTGTTGTTGGAGCTTTGTCTGGTCAGGGTTACACCATTAAAGCAATGTCCTCATGGACATGGTCACTGTTGTGTTAACATAAGGCTATTTTGTCCTTGTCAAGGCAGGTTAGATGCCACATGTATCTTTATGAACATTGGTGCAAGTTCCTACCTGTTTTACTTTTTATAGGTACTTCCAAAGAGAAGACGTGTAGAAAAAGCCAATCAGAGCAGCAGAAGGAAGTTGTAGCAGAGAGGCCAGAGGACCCTCCACAGCCTCCGCCTCCACCTGCTTTAGTTGTAGACCATCATCGACTCGAGGTAACACACACATGCACCGTTATCCTAGAAATATAACCAAGACTGTAAAGGTTAACCCAAGCCTTAAATTGTTTTTTTTGTTGTTGTTGTTTTATTTATAATTTGTACCAACAGTATTTCTTGTAAACGTTATGTCGTTACAGTTGCATTGAACTTCCATTTGAGAAGCATGTTTCTGATAGAACTTGGTTGTTTTCTCCCAGTAAATCATCTGGGCTTTAAACTTACTGCTACTGCTCTTCCATACGCATAACCTATGTAGTCCTTCTCCAGAGAATTTTAGTGAATTCATTGCAAATGTCATGACAGGCAGATTTACTGAATCTGTATCTATTCTAATATTATGCTAAGAGTACAAATACTGGCGTTAAATCTTTAATGGTAATCGTAGGTGCAGCTTTACCGGTATTTCCAATTTCTGTTATTAGTCAGTGCTGTCACATTATGCTCTTTTAATGATCTCATTAAATATATTGAGCTAAAGATGTATATCTATATATATGTAGCTTGAACATCATTATCTCGAGCTTGTATGGAAGCCGTGTCATTTGAGCTGGTGAAAAGCAGCCATCATTACAGCTATCATTCAGGTAAAGTTAGAGGAAACCCTCATCAGCACTGACACAGTGTCACCATTTCCTCTTCACATCATTTTTTAGCGTTTCTGCTCACAAGCACTTTCTGCTTTTATATTGTGCCATTTAAATCCTGCACTATGCAATTCTTTCTACTGCGCACAAATTATTTTCTACTCAGTAATGTGTATGATAGTACAGGGAGCGTAGAAATGGAAAGGAAAGGGCCAAACCTGTAATATTTAACAAATGCATATCATGCTCTTTAGTTGCAGGCTATCTAGTTGATTGGCACTGAAAGAAGTAATTCCTCTGCCGTCACACACGTACCATTCGGAGTGACCACTTAGAGTTCTGCTCAGATTGTGCGCCACACTGTCAAAAAAGGTGCTATGGACCAAAGAGGAATGCGCAGTCAGCCACATTTATGTGCTACAGACGTCTGCACTGGTTATCACATTCTTATTTCTCTGCACAACTGCTTTGAGGGTTTCCATCAGGACCGCTGCTTCTTGCATGGATTGATGGTCCTCAGCACTGCTTCATGCACCTTTTGCCCAATGAGCTATGAGAGCTGAGAGGGACGTGGAGGCTTTTGGCTCCTCTCATGCTGTTTATTTATTTATTAAGGGAGGGAAAAAAAAGCAGATATCTTTAAGAAACAGATCATGAAGTGACAGGGGCTGTGAATAATTGCTTTTTCATTCCTGGCTTATGGAACAAATTGAATTTCCGGTGAAGTGGGATGAAAATTGCCGTTTAAACAGAATCTCCTACTGGTTGGGTTGGCAAACTGCCTGGCACATATTAAAGCTGGAAAGCGAGCTATTACCTTGCATTTCATTTATATTCATAAACCATATACAGATTCATTACTATTAACATTTTTTGCAGTACAGGAAGACCTCTGGAATAGTGTCAGAAGACACTGTTTTTTTTTTTAATACCTACGTTTAGTACTGTGGAGTGTTCACTATCATATCCCACAGTTACTGAGAAGGCTGTGTGGTAAATATGCTCATAATTTGAATTGATCGCTGGGCTTTGGTGGTCTTATCTGCGGGAGAGGGGGTGGGGGTGAGGTGGGGGGACGTCAATGTCTGTATCAGACCGGTGTAGATGTAAGAATTGTTTTGAAAACATTCATTAAAATGTAGTTATTATACTATGCCAAGAGATCATATTATTTAGAATATAAAGAGATAAAGAGAAAATCACTAAATAAGACTGGGGAAAGTGCTTAATGATCAATAAAAAGATCTCATTTCTGTTTTTTTTTTTTTGTATTCACTAATAACTCTACACTTTAGAAAGGTCTCATAGATGTGCTGTTTTGCTGGGAATTGTACTTTTTGAGGCAATGGGAAAAGCTTAACCACTGGTTTTAACATGCAGTAGACTTCTGTTACATGTTATGTAATATGAAAAAAAATATGAATGAATATGATTAATCATCTCTGCATGATATTACCCTAAAACACAGCCAGTGATGTTTACTAGATCATATCACCAGACCTGAAATAAAATCTACCCCTGTACGTTTGAGCTAACGTTAGACAGTTATGTATTTAACATATCGGCTAGCTATTTTTATTAATGATGCCACCAAAATACAGTCAGGTCCATAAATATTGGGACACCGACACAATTCTAACATTTTTAATTTAAAAATGTTAGAATTGTGTCGATGTCCCAATATTTATGGAGCTGACTGTATGTGTAGCTGAAAGAGCAAAAGGCTCTGACCTAAACAGGTTTATAAGAAAGTGTAACAGTTTACAAATAATGTTAATGGTGATGATGATTAGAAAAGGTTTAAATAAGCAGTTGCGTAAGCCGTCCATCCATCCACCCCTCTCTCTCTATGGTCATTAGCATCAGCAGTGAAAATGTCAGCCATGCGGACATTAGACCACCCATTTGTAGAAGGATTATGTCGATAATGTTCTCGGGGTTTTTTTTCTCTCTCCCAAATATCAGCTGTCCACCTGAGCAATTGTTGCTGTTGGCAAGCAGTTTCCTGCTGCACAGCTGGTAATATTATTACACCCTCCCATATTCTCCTTAAACCTGAAATGGTGGGAACGCTCATTTTGCTGTCGTTCTAGCTGTCAATTCTGGAGAAGTGCATCGTTTATCGTGATTTGTTTTGGTTAATTTGGAGCAAGGAAAGATCAGTATCTTACAGGCCTAAATGCAGGGTGTTCTTGATACGTAGACTGTAATGCTACACTCAGTATCAGAAAGAGACGGTTTTTAACCCAAGTTTGCTGTTTTACATGAATGATTTGGGAATTAAGAACAGAACAATGCTTATCACACAGGTACACATCAGCAAGAATCATATTGCTGACATGTTTCAATCCTTTTCTGTCAGTTTTTTTTCTTATTATTAATAATGTAATGCTGAGGAATTTAGTTTCTCTTGACTGAAGAGAATAGAATCTTTTATTGGCTGTTATAAAGTGTATTTTTTTTCTTCTCTCATACCAAAGAAAGTGCGGTATCCCTGGAGCAGGGGTTG
Source organism: Pangasius macronema (assembly GCA_037577455.1). Classification (NCBI taxonomy): domain Eukaryota; kingdom Metazoa; phylum Chordata; class Actinopteri; order Siluriformes; family Pangasiidae; genus Pangasius; species Pangasius macronema. The sequence continues at coordinate 7,430,253 of CM074963.1, forward strand.
GTTATTGGTGCCGGCGCAAGAGGACAAGCACTGCTCTGGCTGCATGCTCATTCCCATCAACCCCTGCTTTTAACCCCTGGGACTTAAGCTCACGATCCCACAGGCGCAGGTTCTTAATTATAGAGTTACACAATTCCAAAATGCGCTTTTTCGCTAGACAGTGCTGTGCAGCATGGGCCTAACGAATCAATAACTCAATTGGCTGTCAAGTCATCACTCGAGCTTGACAAACACCAATTTAAAACAAAATAACCACAAACACAAGCTAGATACCGGAGAGTGTGGCACAGCAGTCTTCAGCGGTGGTGTAGTATCTGATACACTTTTCTTTACATTTTGAAATGTACTTTTCTAGTGGCTTTATGCGTTATTGGAATTTTCTTCCAGTTATTTCCCTACATTAATGTGTTCATGTTGCTGATGGTTTTCCACTTCCTCTCATGATCTGTGCACCTGAATCTCACCTATTCACAATATATGGTCCCTACACATAATATAGTATAAAATAATATAATACATGTTACCAAAAACAGTTTGTGAATGTCTAGTAGGATCTTTCCTAAAGATCTGTGCATGTCTCTAGTCACCAGCACAACTTTCAGAGAACAAATGTTACTTTCACAGGCTCTGGCCATTGGGGAAAGGAACACTGATAATGATTATAATTAGTAACCTTTCTGTGCCATACCACACTGTTTGCTGAAAAAATGCTGTAAGAAAGCAATTCTTATACTGGAGGATTGGAGTCCAGCAAAGCTGCTTGCTCAAACACACCTATTTAACTGTATTTTGACGTTTAAGACTTGCCATCGGACTCCAGTGTCCTAAATAAATACACTTCCCTCATTTCCCATTCTTTCCTTTACACAGGGACTAATCCTACTGAGCACAGGCTCTCACTTATGGCAGTGCAAACATTCATGATGTACCCAAATAAAGGTTTGAAGTTAAAGTTTTTGCAGTGTACATTGTGCAAAAATGTCATAATTGAAATTTTTAAAAAAAAAGAAAGAAAATTTGTGTGCAAATATATAAAATACATCATCTTAACTCCTTTAAAAGGAGCCGAACCTGGCTTATGTGACAGTGCTAGCTTAGGCACAATTCACTTCTTCGTCTTGGCTATTGTTAGATTGCAGCCTATGGGGTTGTTATTCCCATAGAATTCAATATCCACCTACATCATTTGAACCGGTATCTGAGACGTTTCATCTAGCATGTGGCATAAATGCGAAACTATGCCAGGCCAGAAAAGCTTGTAGTTATGAAATTACATCCTCGTGTATGAGTTTAGTTAGTCAGTGTTTCTCAATGCCGTGTCAATGCAGCCGATGATTATTAGGAATTTTTTTTTTTTTTTAATTTATTGTTCGATCTTTGAATCCGTTTGCTCTTTATTCTTAGTCTTATAAATATCGTAAGTGATTTATGTCTTTACAGAATTCAAGCTTGTTCTTTAAACTTGTACACTTGGTATTCCACAATACAGTTAGTTTCAATTTGTGATTTTAATCAGACCTGACACATACTTCAGTGCATTTTAATTCAGCTCCTTGTTTGAAATGTGAACAGCTGTACAGACTGTTGCATCACCTGCTCCATTTTTCGGCTTTGTCTTTTAAAATCCTGAGTTGGTAATTTATTCATTAATGCAATCTAATCTACTATAGCTCAGGAGATTAAAATTAAAGATCCCATCTACATATTGCTTGGGGTAAACCGTTCAGCAGTCCGCAACTTTTTCTCAAACATTTGGAGTGTGTGTATTAAACATTTAACCCTGGCTGAATTACATGCGATGTGGTAAAAACAGAAGTGGCTGCTTAAAGCAGTTTGCCTTTATTCACCGGATATGTGCAGTTGTATACTTGCGGTGTTATCTTATGGACCCTTGTATAGGGTGATGTGTTATATAGGCTTCTCTGCTGGACTAGCCCGGTTATTACTCAGCTTTAGAAGATGATAACCCTCGAAGAGTTCGAGTTAAATTGAGTGTATCAACAGATCCTTTATAGCTGAGATTACTGCTCTGTTCAGGGATAACAGAAGTGGGATCTGCTACCTATGATCACTTAGCCATGGGCTTTGACAAGAGCACAAAACACAGGAAGTGGTCCACAGCTAAGCCTTATAATCGACAGGATTGTGAGCTGTGTATTGCTAGTTATCTTTCTCGTCATTCTGCATTGCTTTTGGCAGTTTTTATTTATTTTTTTGCTTATTTGTATAAACAGTCTTTTTTTTTTATAATAACTTTTATCATTCCAAGTGTTTTATTTATGAATATAGTCTTTTAATCCAGACGGTGTTTTTCACAGTTGTTTCTTGTTCTTCTTAAAAAAAAATAAAAGATTTAACACAGCAGGATGTAAAGTTTTGGAATTCTGCCTTCTCTGGCGGAAAACCGCTATTGCTCTTTTATAACACGGTTTGTGCTGCTTCATTCTCCACTCGGTGCACGAGGATTAATCACGCAGATGCAAGTGCCAAGTCACGACACATTGAGAGAGAATTCAGGTCTGTCCCAAACCGCAGAATGTGCACCAACTAGTACAGAGAAACTATTTAGTACAATACTATGCAGTTTCAGATGGAGTATCTGTGACCATGAGGATATAATTATCTGCTGCCGTTTCCTCAGTATTACAGAAGCATTCGGAGAATTAGAAATCAAACCGATTTTTATTGTACACACGTTATTGTTCCTGTCAGTTGCTGAGCACTTCTGGTTTGTTCTGATTTAATGTTATAGGACACTACTCTGTTGCTGCTTGCGTCTGTCTGCATCAGAGATGGCTCTGCTTTTTTACAAGGCCGTTAATCATGTCCATTGACTCTAAATAAGATACAGAAAATATAGCATCAAAAACCGAAACAGTCACCTCTGCTCTCTTCCTGTGTGGATATTTATCACCAGGTCTGTTTTTTTTTGTTCTGAAGCCTGTCAAAAACATAGTCTTAGCATGCTAGGTAAAAAACCTGATGCACTGTACTGTGTATAGACACAGAGGTGATCGGATGCCAGGATGACTCTCTGTTCAGATATAACAGAGTTTAAAATACAGAGGAAAAACGTGACATTTAGCTAAAAGAAACACTGGTTAATGATGCAAATTCCATAATGAGGATACATTAGCGCACTATCATTCACTAGACATCCACCAGATTAGACAAAAATGAAATGACTTGCCTGTTCAGCAAGCAAAACACTTTGTCAATTGATTTTTTTTCTTTAAACACACACAAAAAATCGTTTAAACTAGCTTTAATGTAATTGCCTTGTACGCCTTGGAAGTACTGTTTTAAACATGTCCGTAAGTGATGCATTTTATTTATTTTCCTCAAACCAAACTAATATTCCTGCAAGCCAGTTACTCCTGGTATCGTTTGCTTTTCGCCTGAATGTGCTTTGTTCTTTTTGGCTAGAGACTGACCTGATGCTCTCATAGCTAGCCCAAATAACTCATCTCTATGCATTTTGATGAGCTGCTGATTGTCCACGAAATCACCGCGATGAATGTGTCAATTGATAGGGCATCGCAGGGACTGAGGCATTTTAATTAAAGCGAGGGTGAAATGTAAACACCAGCATGCTGTAACTGTGTATGAAATGGAAGGTAATTATGATTTGCCTTAATTAGCTGTCACTGTGAGCTTAATTGCTTGGGAAGGCTGCTGACCCCCCTGTCCTGACTCTGTGTTGGCAGGTTTCAGGTGCCACAGGATTGTGTGTGGGCTTTACCTGCCTGACATTTCATTCCTTGAAGTTCATTAAAGTTTTTATTGGCCACAAAGTGGCTTGGAAGAAACTTGTCACTGTTCAAAATGTACTTATTATTTTATTGACTTTATCACTATAGCTACTTAAAATAACTCATTAATTCATGTTTTTAGAATTAGCAGAAAAACCTTAACAGCCCCCCTAATCAAACACACTCCTTATGATAGTGCCATACACGTTGCTATATACATAAATGGAAAACCATAAGAGCTATACAGAGAGGAATACTCTGAGCCCACGAGTGTGCCATTTGGGACAGGGTCTCAGTCTGAACACTTGGTCTGAAATGTACACTTTTCCTACTGAAAGATAGTTTAAGCTAGCATCTTTCAGAGAGTTGCAGCCATTGCAGCGGATGCACAGTTATATCCATAATGTGGTGATGAAAGGCAATGCATGCAAAGATCACAACATACCTGGCATTTGTACACTTCAGTCACTGCCCTTGGTGTTACGGACACCAATATTTTAATATAGATATAAAAAAAAATAATTTTGGTGATATTCCTATTTTAATTTTGTAGTATGTTACTTCTGTGACATTTTCCATTTTTTAAATTTATTAATAATAATAATTGACAACCAGAATGCAATTCTGTCCTTGTACACTCTCTGTGCTTCTCCATCAGTAAGAGTAAGTAAAAGGATCTCATTAATCTCTTCACTCCTTTCTATATTTAGGTAAGTTGCTAAGCTACTTTATGGTTTGTGTAGATCTCAAACAATTGGCTGTTAAGTCAGTCAAGCAGTTCAACACATCACTCTGACTTCCTGTTTCAGAAGGAAACATGAATGAAATCACAGCCAGGAAGCCATTTCACGGGAACTTTACAATGGATACTGTATATGCTGTGACACGTGTAATGAGTTTCCATAGCTGTGTCCGGGTTGCTAAACCAGCTGGTGTGTGTGTGTGTGTGTGTGTGTGTGTGTGTCATCCTCTGTTTCCAGGCCCTGCTAGACCAGGTTGTGATGAAGAGTAAGGGCTACAGTGTGGATCAACTGGAAAGACTTTTCTCGGTGCTCAGCCAGTGTATTTACCAGTACCGCAGGGATTACGACAAGACCTGCCTGATGGAGGTGAGTAGCCCTCTGTACATTCAGCCCCTGTAACGCTGTGACATTATTCACATGCTCCTGTCGTGGCATGTGGTACAGCAGGTAAATACATGGGCTCTTGTGCATTTTCTCCGACTTGAGTTGTTTTGGTTGTGTTGTTCTTTAGACATAAGACTATTCCTGATAAACATGGTTGAAATCTGTTTGGTGTCTTGTTTTCCCTGACACTGTTTTAACACACAGATCTAGTAAGCAGTGCTGACTTTCATGCTTGCTAGGTTCACACCTAATGTTACACCAGTTTAGCGCAGTTTAAATCACCTGCCTCAAAGTAGCACTGAAAGTGCAGTTGTTTCCCACAGGTAAAAGGGACACACATATTAAGCATTAACATTAGGCAAATATTAAAATTGTGCACTTTAATCCTCTAGTCCCTGTAGCTGCATGTACATTGCAGTTATTAAGTGTTATGTGGCTGTCCTGAAAGCTACAGCACACAGTGAAGAAAAATGTACATTCAATGGTCCAGACCCAACAATGAGACCTTTTTTTCAATATTCATCCTTTCTCTGAATTAGGACAGAAAAACATTGATATTAATAAATCGGAGAATATAGTGGACTCTATAAAGCAGAGGACATAAATGAGCTTGGGTCTTTGCTGACCCCCAGGCCCCAGTGTGCCTCCACTCTCTTTCTGCTGGCCAGCAACCATTACCATTGTATTTGAGAACAGCAAAACTAATTTCCCCAGAGGATTGAGCACAGCTCACTGCTATCAACACAGTGCTCTAATTTCAGCACTCAGCAGCTGTTCAGTGTATCAGCATCCAGTCTGTGTGTATTCATCACTTGCTTACAGCTACACAGGCATAATGAACTCATTTTCATTTCTTTCGTTTTCTGACAAGTTGTTAGTTTTGAAATAGGACGGCTGCTGTAGTTTATTTTTAATTATTTAAGCTTAGAAAAAGGTGATGTAAACATGGCATGACGGTGCAGAGAACATCCCCGGAGCCCTGGACAATGCTAATCATCTTATTTTTATTCTCTCAGCATGTCAGTTTATATGCTTTGTAATGGCTGAACAGGACAAGCTGTAGCATTAGGACCCGTTATGGTCTCTGACATCCACAACATTTGTAGAACGCTAAGTGCAAGGAAATGGCCAGTTTCCTGATGTGAAGTTTAGTTTTAAGTAAAATAAATACAAGTGGCATTGTCTGTTGAAGTACTACAGTAGGACGCTTGCTACAAGACGCAGACAGCAAAAGGCATGTGCTGCGTACTGATCTCTCCAACACTGTGGGAAGGGAAATATACAGCACCTTTATAAACAGCTCGAGTCGGTCTTATTCAAAGAATCATTTCCAACAGCAGTCAGGACTCAAGTGGCATTTGAACATTTACTTCAATTATAAGTACTGGGCTGGAAACAATGTGGCCTAACTATTGTTCAGGAATACGATTCCTTATGATGCTCTGCTTCTGCTTTTGTGCTTTCTGCCCTTGTGACTCGCCTTCTGCTGCTGTCGATGGTCTCACGTGGATATCATAAAGATTAACACTTCCCAAAACTGTCCCGGTCTCACCCTTATTTCAGTGTATTCTCTCACCTGGATACTGTAGATATGTCCTTTGCAGATGTGAACTGCTGCTGCAGTCATAAAGCCTGTCCTGTGCTCACCTCAGGACTTTTATTCACAGTATAATCACGCTGAGCATCCTTTCAACACACTTGGTACTGTCTGCCTTTTTCCTGTTACACCTTTTAGTACTTTTAATATTGTCGGTTCACTTGTGAGTTTAGTTCATCACGTCGTCTCAGGGAGTTTTTCCCCTTGCCACTGTCACCTCTCACTTGTTAATCAGGGATTGAAATCTACATCCAGATTTCCATAACCTGCTTTGGGACAGTGTCTGCTGTTAAAGGTGAAACTGAACTGAATAGACAAAGTGAGAGGAAAGCTATGTGCAGTGCAATTTAAGATGTTGGGAAAACTACAGCAACATCTCTTATCATGACTAGTGTCAAATCGGGATATAGGTCACAGATGTTTATCAGTTTCAGTCACAGTACTGTTTATTATTCAGTAGGGCGGGCCAGCATGGCGATCTAATTTAGATAAATCGATAAATCATTCTTATTTGGTAAAATAAACATCATAAAACAAATTTTTAAATGTCTATCTTTAAACACAACACTTTCCCCCCATTTTCAGGAGATGGAGAGGCAAGTCCAGCATTTCAATACATTCCTGTGATGAAGCAAGGTGATCGTAATCAGAGACTCCTGCGATGCAAAAGAGGAGACCAACTTAAAGAACCAACCTGCTACAGCGAGCCGAGCAGGTTTGGTATTAAATGGCGAAGGAGGAGTTAAAGGAGACTTGCAAAGACTTTTATTGGCAACCTTGGTGCTATTGTCTCAGGTACCTGGACAGAACTAGTCTACAGAACCAAACACAAGTCAAGACTCGTATAGGTTTCAGAAACATTTATGCCAATTTCTAATGGGCGTTCTTGGTGCTATTAGGTGCTATTGTTTATCCATTTGCTGCTCCTTGAGTTTCTTTAAAAAAAAAAAAAAAAAAGTGAGAAAAGAAAAAAAAATCATCATATTAAAAGGAAAAACAGATTGTGTGATGTCAGTTAAACACCGTGGTCTTGTTTGTCAGGAAGAGACAGCACACACCACCACACAGGCACAGATTCTCACCAGCAGGAAAACCCCACAGGAATGAGGTGTAATGCCATGAGGTCATACCAGGTTGTTATTGACTGTGGAAACGAATTACATCATTCTCCGTCTATGAACGCCATCTTAACGCGTCATGTCCCTGTGACCTTCAGCCAGCAGGCATTTCAATGTAAGCAGTGTGTAACTGCAGTGATACTCCTGCCCAAAAAAACAACCCATTTTCTAACACAGAATTGTAAGCATTTTCTACCTGATGCATGCCGTATTTCCTTTGCAGTGAAAAGCTGAAGCGCCGTCATATTAAGAAAATCCCCACAATTGATGGCTACTTTTATTAAAGTGGAATTATCACAATACCATGATGCAGTAAACCCAGTTTTGATAGTTTTTTTTGTAAATTTTGAAATAACTGGGAACATATCCAGCTGCAGCATCAGGAATGTTTTCCAAAAGACTTGTTGCCTCTTAAAAGTCTTTCTCTTCCTGGCCAATGAGCATTTACAGTTTCGTCATGGCCACATACATTTTAGTCTTTTGGGAAAAGATGGCTTGTGTCAACCCTTTTCACTTAAGACTGTTTAATTTTTTTTTTTTTTTTTTTTTTGGAGATCGATTAACATACCCACATGATTTTTACCCTCAAGACAATTGTTCTGACACCAGTTGGTTACGCCATGACTTTGTTGTAATATTTTGTATCATTTTCTTTTTTATTACCTCTTAGTTGGAGTTATATGAATGCTAAGATTGTTTGTATGAATTAATGAATGATGAACAAGGCAATTTTAGCCAGCGTGGTTTGTTCAGTATATGGAGCATTATTATTGTGTTCAAATTGTTTTTTTTAAATGGCATTTTGGCTTTTTTCTTTTTTTTTCTTTTTTTTTTTTGTCTATGGTTTAGTTGCATTAAGACATTTGAATAGTAGCTACTTATTCTTTTAGTAGCTAGGTTCTAGCTGGTTTTTGGCCTAGTGTGTTCAACTGCCAAGGCCTTTTCTCTGAAAGAAATGAACTGCTTCTTTCTTCAGTTTGCAGAAAAATGTTTCTGAATTTAGGACTCATCTCAATTTTATGTAAAGCTGAGTATACTTACAAACCATTTAAAAACATGCAACAAGAGAAATTAGCTCTGGACTACTGCAGCGAGATGGAGAACTCTGGCTACCTCAGTTAAAAAAATTATTTAAGACAACATGTTTATGGAAGACATACAGTATTTGTCAACATCTGTAACATCGCTGCACCTTTTACCATTTGAAAGCCCAGGTACTGAGCAGCGAGTCCTGCGGCTGATGCAGTAATCCATCCTTTTGCGTGGTTTTTGGTTCATATCATTTTTATTGCGTTTCGCAGTTGAGCCAACACAAACACAGCACATTAACTTCAGTAAGATTTTGTACTATATATTTTTTTTTTGTCTCCTGTCCAATGGACCTTGGTGATGGCAGCCATATTGTTTGTCCACTTCACTACAGTTTCTTTTCTTTATGTCTTGCATAATTGCGTCATTTTAGCTATTTATCTCCCGCTGTACCTGTTTATTTATTAACATAAGTATTGGTGTGTGTGACTGTCTGTTCATATTTTTGTACATCATTGTTTAAAAGGGGACAAATTGGAAACTTGTTACAGTTTTTTGAAGTTGGAGCCATGTCATGATGTAGCACATTTTTGTAGCAGGGTTGCGCAGGCGGAGAGGTGTACTGGTCTCAGGTCTCTGCTACATTCATGATCTATTTATTCCATTTCGATGGTGGTGGTGCTTTTCGGGCTTTGTGGTAAAGGGATTGTCATACAGCTAATGCTATGAGTGTTTTAACACTTCCTCCCCCATATCTCCTGCACACGATCTGCTTCTTCTGTGTAATTCTGTAGGTACTACTGTGATGCTGACCACTGGGTCTGAGATCCTGACATTTTAGTCTAATTCACAAATTCTGTAAGGATTGAAAGAACTGGAGGACATAGAAACCGGTGTTCACCTCTTCAAACGTGGATGTTGGCTCACTTTTTTGTCAGTTTATCTTTTCAGTATTTGTGGTGTGATCCTGTACTGGTCCTAAACTGTCACTTGGCCAACAAATGTGTATAATAAATGAAATTTCAATTTAAAAAAAAATAGATAGAAATTAGGAAACACTATTCTAATATTTATATAAAAGGTGATTTAAAGTAACAAGTGGCCTACACTGATATAGTGATCTGGACATGGTACAGGAAGAAATGTCATGTGAAACCCCACTTTTTTTCCTCTTGGTTTGACCTGTGCTTGATATTGCAGACTACATAATTCTGTGATACGTACATCTCAGAAAAAAAAAGGGAAAACCCAACAACAAACACATGGCACTGTTTTGAGTCTGTGAATGCTGTCCGAGAAAAAACCTGTGATGTCATAAGAGTTGGGTTTAAAGTATTGGTCAAAAATGGCACTGGTGATAAACTAGCGCCGAGCGTCACTTTCACATCAGCTCCGTTTTCCACATTTGGTTTGATGTAGTCTAGTCACATCTTTTGTTCAAAATTCTGTGCTGTTGCTAGACCAAAAACTGGCCTACTACAAAACTGCCTGACTACTATTCTGACACCTGACTGGAGCCTTAAACAAGTGTTACTGAGTGAAAAATAGCCTATCCCATTCTGATCCTAAGTGTGGCTTAGCTCATGCTTCTCAACTCATTTCCTTTTCCATTTTTCCTGATTAAAAGTCATTAAAAGTCAAGTTGGTTAAACATCCAGTTTGTTGCCACGCTCGGGAGGGTAGTTGAGGTATCAAGCTTTTTCTTTTCTTTTTTTTTTTTTCTTTTTTTCTCCCAAGATTTTTTTTTTTTCATGAATAAACTTTCAGTAATATAATATTTGCCTCTGATATGTAGTCAGTTGTTTATTTATTGTTTTGGGGATTTGTATTTCCGCTATTGCCAGGGTCTTTGCCCCATTTTCTCAAACTGGTAAAAGACTCATTTGAAACCTGGTTACTATCCAGCCAAGCGTTCTTTTAGTGAAAGTCCTGTTGAAATGAATACATTTACTGTAATTTCTTAAACTGCTGTGATTATACTTGAATAAAAGGTGCAAATTGTACTACTTGGTGAACTCCTTCATTTCTGTGTCACTGCGTCGAGTGAATATATGAAAAGTTCAGTTATCGGTCATTAGCCAAGCAAGTTTTACTAAACTGTCCAGTATTATTTCATTTTACAATGTCGTCATTGGCCTTTTTCCTTCTTTTCAGCAACAAGAATACAGTAATCCATATTTAAAAAACAAACTTTAACCTGAACCTGTCCAAGAAAAAAGAACCAATAGGAAAATGTTTGAAAAGCCAGCGCATAGCTTCATTTTTTTTAATGTAAAAACAGGACACACTTTTTTTTTTATTTTTTTTTTATCTGTTTTATGTTTCATCATTAATAACATGTAAATGGTCCTTTTCGGGTACAGATTTACAGTCTTTTTTTTTTTCAACCTATCGAAGTTTCTTAAAACATTTATACAGAATTACCTTCAATTTTAAAATATACATATTTCCTTCCCTATGATACAGGACCCTCACCCCCCCCAAACTCCTCCATCCACAGCCTGTTCCACAGCTGGAGTCAGATTACGACGGAGGAACAAAATGTACAATGTCTTCCTCAAAATCAGAAGTAGATTGTGCTTTGGCGTTGTTTGGGAGAAAAACAAATCCACCATGTTCGTTCAGTCTTACTGCTGGCCACTTGGTGCTACTTTATACCCGTGATGCTGTCTTGTGGAGATGCAGGCTTCACCGAAGTACCCTCAAGTCAAACTATTACATTACCTTGTATACCCTGGAATCTCATCCTCAATTCCTCTGAATCGATGGAGTAACTCTTGTCTGGTAGACCTGATAAGTAGCAGAAACAATGAAGAACCATGACTGATTTCAGCATCTCTTCATAAGTTCGATTCACTTGTTGGGAGGGAAAAAAATGATGTGGGGCTGTTATGGACAGATAGTTATTGAAAGGGTGAAAAAACATCAAAGGAATATGCAAAAAAAAAAAAAAATCAACTACAAATGTCTGTCAAAGAAAACGAGTTTTTGTAGTTAGTTATCAAAATGCTTGCTTATTACTCGGATGTCACAGGAGCCGTGAATGAGGGTTCGCTACTCTACACTTCCCCTCCAGGTTGTGGACTTGTCGAGCAGTGGAGTTCCACTCGAGTCCACCCAGGAGAGCCGCTGGAGTTTGGGGAGTAGTGCTTTGACTTGGATCCCTGCAGTGCGTCGAGGAGTGTGGCTGTGTGTGTGTGCTAGTCGTCAGCCGCTCTGGATGTACTTCTTGATCACCACACAGCCGTGTCTGAAGAGCGGGCATGGCAGATTCTGCAGGAGAGTCCATGTGTTAGTGCAGGGATCAAAGGTCTCCATGTTGCCTAGCGCTGGTCCCTCGCTGCTCACGATGCCTCCTGTGGTGTATATTTTTCCATCCAGGACAACAGCGCTAAACAATAGAGCAAGGGGATTTCATGAGAATTGGATTTCATGCATAATTATGAAGTACAGACATGGTAGACAATGGAAGAAAGACATCTTTCTTTTTTTCTTTTTTACTTGTCCATCTTGTGTTACTTATGAACAAAATTATGAAGTGTGTGTCGCTGCAAAAGAATGAACAATGCAGCTGGACTTGATGATTAACCAAATGAGAAATCTTGACTGGGAGAGCAAGAGTAAGGCTAGCAGACCTGCAGAATTGCCTGGAATGGTTCATGTTGGGCCCAGCTTTGATGTTGCCCTTGTCCGGGTCGTAGATGGTGGTGGCTCTGGCGTATGCTCCTCCGAGGATGAAGATAAAGCCGTTGAGGCTCACAGCAGGGGCGTACTTGTTATCTAAATAAAGCCGAGAGGAGAGAGCAAAGCATATAGAATTTACCACTTCAATGCAGTTCTTCTCACACAGGAGCTGATATAATGGCATCATTTTAATTTCCTCCCGATGTCAGAAGCTTGCAGGCAAATTGCACCTCTCTTCACATGCAAAAGCTAGTGCTACTCAGGCTTCGGAGTTAGTGAAGAGTGACAAGCTACGCCGAGTATTGGAAAATAAACGGTTTCTCTGACTTACTGCTGAGATTTAATTTATATCAAATGAAAGTTATTGTGCCTCCATGTTGTGTTCTCCCTCGATTTCAATGAATTGTCAGATAATTAATGAGCTGGATTACAGACTGCGGGACTTTGTTGTTTGTATCTGCTGTGTTCAGATGGCATATCTGTACGTTGGAATAAAACATTATTTATATGTAAAAGACAGATTCTTCTAAAACACCGTGATTCAACATATCCTAACAACGCACATATATTATATAAATTCATGTTATGTAGTTTCTCCTTTTCTCCTGTATTTTCTCAAGCATTTTTCCCGTAGCCATTTCCTTTATGTTTTATAGTCCTTTCCATTTTCGATTTATTACCAACTTCCAGTCTATCTTGCTATTGCTCTTTCTGTAAAGGACGTGCACACAGGTACTTCCTTAAAAAACAATGGGCTTAACCTTATTCAAACCATTAGTTGTCCAACGTACCGGGGTAAATGTACAAAAAAAATGTTAACGACAGGGCAGATGACTGACAGTCAAACACTTGTCCACACAGAGTAAACAAAAGGTTTTCCAGCAGTATAACGGAGAACCTGCCATCACCGAGCTTCGCTCTTCCCGACAGCGAAATTGTCTCCCAAATGATTACAGCTGGGCCAATTTATCACACATATGAATAATTCACAAAACCATGGTCAACTCGATTTATTTATTTATTTATTTATTTATTTTCCCCTCCACCCACATCCAATGCTTGAGAAGCCATGCACGGAAGGGATCTGTAAAGCTGCCACTGGGTTTAATGGTGGAAATATAAACGCGTCAGCTGGGCGCTGTGCTGCTCCGGCGGGCTTCCTCAGTGCTGGCTGCCAGCTGCATCTCATTAAAAGCCCTGCCACTCCTGCATGAGTGACAGGGGACATAACACACTCTCTGTGGCACTACATAGACAGCACTGTGGAGCTGAAGTCACTGTAACGTGTCTCCTCTAACAGTTGTCATTCAATGTCACTTCTGCATTGTGGGGGAAAAACTGACTTCCCAGATGCACCCGTGTCTTAGACCTGTGATGTTAAATTCTCCAATTTAAACCCAGTGAATGCTTTGCCTCATTGCACACCTCATAATCTATAGGGTCACGTATGCCTCATTATCTCATACACGGGTATCTGCACTGCCATCCTGAGCATGCAGGAGAATATGAAATACTCAATCCTCATGTCAGACGTCATAACCAGCCTCCTCATTTATGTGACCAACACTCTTAAAACCAGCTGTGATTCTATCGGCTGTGCTCGCTACTCAAGCTCGCCTCTGTGTACTCCAAGCCTGAAAGCCGCCGCGCAAAGGGACTACGGCTGCTTCTTTGATGGCGAGATTCTGCCTCTGGCAAGACAACTTAAGGTCTTTCAACAAGAGGACTGTCAACACCAGCACTAACATGGAACAAGTCTTTCAACAGGACATAAAGACAGAAGTTCATAGTTCAAGCCACCAATTTGTGGAATTTGTCTACTTTTTTTGTAAGTCTGCTTGCCATGATGGGAAATGGACAAAGGTGGAGGAGGCTATTAAAAGCAAACGAATAGCAGGGTTATGAAAGGCTGCAGGTAAAATAAGAATGGCAGGAAATTGACAGCTGTAGATTCTTGAAAGATCTGAAGTGGAAGCTTTTACTGCATCTAAAGCTCAGGCTTGTTCATCTGTTACTGTTGCATTTGTAGGCTAGCACACTCAAAGACCCGTATTTTTAAAAAAAAAACAAAAAAAACAATTGCTGCTCTTCTTGCGGGTAATTTAGGGGTCTAGTGAATATTTTGATGCAGGGCAGTTCCTGGAAGGAATACAGCCAGCGATGAGTCTGAGATGGAGTGAAGACGCCGGAGTAGATCTGAGTGGGCGTAACTCATCAGAATGTCCAGAGAGTGCCCCTGAATCACTTTTCAAATGTACCTCTCTCTGAAAAAGCACAGCAATTCAGCGTGATTGGAACAAGTAACTGTTTTTGACCAGTCTGTGCCAGGCTTCCAGTAGCATGTCTCCCCTGTGCTGCTCTGCGTGGCCATAGATGACAGCTTGTCTGTCAGCGGGGTGCATGCCTGCTAAATTAGTGTTCGAGGAAACTGTTCACAGTGGGGCCATGTGTGTGCATATTGGTTTTACTGAGTGTGTGACATTCTGTTTGTTTGTATCATTTGATTAGCGAATCTACGATCAAAAAAATAATAATAATAATCTCAGGATTATGTGTGTGTCCTTGTTTCTGGGAAAATCTGTACACATGTGCTTGTGTTGGTGGAGAAGCCTGTGAATATGCGCATGCATTTGCCAGTTGAAGACGGTTGAGAAGCCAATTCACTCCCATTGCTGCAGGGGTTGGAATAAAGATATATTGAAAATCTTCCACCACCATTGAGCCCCACAGAGTACGCATGCTTTCTGAGATGACTCCGGGCGCAAAACTCTAAAATCTCTGCCTCTGCTGCCCTGCTTTCACACAATCCGGTTGTTAGGAAAAAGAGGGAGCGAGAGTGTGGGCGAGAGATGGAGTGATGGCTGAAAATCTGCAGGAACCACTAAAATCCCTCCATTACGCTCCTTTCTCTGGCTGCAATAGCCACGGACTCATTTTCACCAGACAAATCAGTCACTCTGTCCAATCAGGCCAGCCTATAGCCAGATGACAGACAACTCAATCTGAGCACAAGAGGACAGAGAGAGAGAGAGAGAGAGAGAGAGAGAGAGAGAGAGAGAGNCTAGAGATAGGTGACTGATGGTGCCTGAACAAGTCTCCCACCCTCCAGAGTTGAAACCCCTAACATTTCCTCTACTCACACCTGAGCCATATGCAATATCTGCTAGGTTTCTTAGTTCTGAAAATGAACTCCTGTCCCTACACACTGAGACTGACGAGGAAAGACATAAAGAAAATATTTGCTGGGAAGCACTCAACCCTACTCCAACCGCCTCCTACACTTTTCTTTACAAACCTCTCTCAAATTTTCTTCTCTGATATTCCATGTCTCATCTTTAACAACCAACACCTTATTCATTTTCAGTAACAGTTTTGTTCCTGCACAGAGTTGCAGTGGATCCAAAGTGTTCCAATCCCATGGATGCATAATGGGAATACACCATGGCTGGGATTCTTGGACGTACCTACCAGCATGCTTTTGCCATATGAGAGGATACCAGAGTACCCAGAGGAAATCAAAATGGAGAACATCTTGGCAAATTCCAGGCAGGCATTATCCTGCGCTCAGGACTGAACCCTGGACCTGTGAAGTGGTAACACTAACCTGGTGCACCTAAACCACCTTGATGCCTGCAACACAGAAAGCATTTAAATAGATCTCAAGAGGTCAAGCGCTCTGCTGTCTTACCAATCATCGGGGACTCGATGAAGCTCCAGGTGTTGGTTTGGGGTACGTAGGACTGTAAGACGCCAGCTGATCGTCCGGCCTCGTTCACCCCTCCAAACACGTAGATCTTCCCTCCACAAACTGTAGCTGCTGCTGAGTGCACTGGTTTGGGCAGTGGAGACACCGTCTCCCACTGGTTAGTGATGGTGTCATACCTGGAGAGGAAATCGAGAAAACATTTGCTAGTTATTATTATCTAAACAGAATTCATGCTTTATTCAAGGTCCTTCCTTTCCAACAGGATCAAGAAGAAAATTAAGGTCAAGTGGTATCAGTGGACCACCGTAAGAAAATTTCCCTGACCCCCACTTTTAAAACATCACACAGTTATCCTGTCAAGTGATTCACAATTCCTGCTTGCCTTTTCTCAGTGCTGTAGGATATATCCTGAAATCTTTATGCTGCTCATCACAGCCTGCTGCTCAGGGTCCGTCGTGCCTGACAGCACATCCACATGCCTATTATTTGCTGTATCTGCAATCAGGGCTTCTCTGAAGTGCTCCTAATGACTCCTGAATACTGGGAAATTACTCATACTTATAGTCATTAGTCTGCTGGACAAATGTCACTGAGTTCATTTAATGCCATTACAAGGTTCCATATATTTGAAACAGGTTTGCAGACAGAATAAGAATGTATGTTCTTTTTGTAAGCCTATGAATAATTGGTTAAGTGTACTTATCCTTGCCTTAACTGCCCAAGACAAATCCCCTTCCAGCAAAGAGTCATTCATTCATTCATTCTTTGTAAACTCTAATCGCTTACTGCAGGTGAACTAATGGTGCTAATGGTCGGAATGTTCACAAGGCAGCAGTCCGAGACTATCTGAGCTCATTCAGCTGAGGAGGTGAGCGCAAATGGCTCAACCTGCATTTGGGAATAATGTGCCCTTTAACTGCAGCTGAGAGGAATGTCAAAAAAAACCTGCAAGTTTTTGCTTGGTTGCTAACAGGAGGTTTAGCCGTGCAGGCGGTGGATTACATATTGAATAATGAACCAAATGAGCATCAAGCTCAATTATGAGGCAAATGTAATCAATTACACAGCACACACTTATTAGTGAGTAACGTCACAAACGGGTGTGACAGTGTGGCATCTTAATGGACTCACCATTAATGGAAATTTGCAGGTGAAGATAAATGGGAGAGGACTATGAAATAGAATCTGAGCAAGAAGCGCCAGGAGGTACAAGAATATTAGCAAGCGCATTTCTGTGTTTATGAACACATCAAGTCAAAATGTAATCACTTCATAATATGAAACCACTGAAACAATAATGAGGAGTGATGCTGATTATGGCCTAACCACTATTTGCCAGGGATTCATTCAAGAGCAGTAATCTAGTTTTCCATCTGTGTCTTCATCCTAAAAGCTTTCATGGTTTAGGTTCTGTGCTTGGGACTGAAAGGTTGATAGATTAGGTCTAGTGAGCCAGAGATCCAGTGCCAAGACCCTTTACTCTTCATCATTTTAGATAAAAGCATCTGCCAAATAAAAGAGTATTTTATTTCCAATATGAATTATATGGCAAATTCTCACTTTGTGTTTTAAATCATCAGAATTAAATGCTTGAGTCACTACATACAGTATACATACTAATAATCACAACATTATCACATTTATTATTTTTGCTGTAATTTTTTTTTCTTTACAGAAATGTTTTTTTAAACAAAATGCAATATAATTTTGGCAGAATTAGAACACCATGTCCAAAGGCTTTATCTACAGCCTTATTAACCTTTTACAAGTTGGCTAAAAAGTTTTAGGATCTTTAGATGGTTTGGAGATCGTTTGAGAGCAGGACATGCCAATATGTAAAGCATGAAAGACAGAAAAGTCCGGAAAAATGAAAGCACTGGGGCATGTGATTTGAGGTAGGCTGCATGTTTCTGCCTTATTAACTGCAAGGAAAGTAGGGAACAACTGTTTATAATTTGTTTCAAAGATATTCCTCCCATCATGTTTTTATTCCTTCCTTATTTATTTTTTGGAATGAATCATCTTTTCTACACAGTCTGCAACACTTTATACTATACAACAAACTATTCCTACAGAAACAGTCAGACAGAAAGTCAGGGACGCTAAGCTGAGTAGGTCATGTGTGCAAATAAAAGAGAATGAGTTTGTAAGTAGGAAAGCTATGGAGTGTTACAGGGAAGGAAAAGGGCAGGAAGTGTGAATCATACGATGGTATCAGTTCAGAGTGTGTATGATGATGTTATTCTTCAGGGATGTACGATATTCTAGTCAAGGATGAAAGCTACGCTCTCTGATGGTATCATCATGGTCGTGCTGTAATTATGACAGCTACTGCAATGTGGCTCAGGCCCCCTCCCAGCCTCCAATCTCCATTGAGACCCAATTTAATCACACTCGGGGAGCCGGAGGGAAGCGTGTGATTGGCCGCGGTGATAACCCACGGGGCAGTGGGAGATGATGATGAGCTCAAGTGGAGGAGGAGAGTGCACACTTTTATGAATACCTATAGCAAGTAAATTCCAGTGGCATTTCTTCAGTCATGGGATTTGTTGCCATTTGCATTCGCATCGAATGGCCTGGTGCTTTTGGAAAGCTGCACACACGTTTAGCAAATTACAAATGTCAGAAAATACCACTAGGTAAATGCCTGCTAGGTCTGATGTGCTTTTCGTCAGTGCCGGCCCCTGGGGAGGGACTGAAGCGGTACGCTGCATAGCGGCTACCTCTGTGAAGGACTATGTACAGTATTTCAGCAGAAATGGAAAATTTGATCCTGCTTGTTTTGCAGGAAAATGGAGCTCTGAGTCATTAAAAATCTCATGGAGTGTGTGTGACTGCACTTCAGAGCTCCTCTTTGACCTTATCGCCACTTCCTGGGCTGCTGACATGCTGCCTTATCTCACCTAGCTCTCAGGTACAGCCACACAACAGCCTTTTGAGAGTGGAGAAGGTCACAGCGGACACTCCACTCATGCCAAGGGCTCAACAAGCTAATAGTGTATTTTCATGCGCAGCGATGCCTGGAATCAATATGTTGATGGCGTGTGTGTGTGACGAGGGCAGAGCCAGCGTCTGGCAGGGTTTCTCTGCATAAATCTCTGGTTCTAGCTGCCAAGTCCACTCCATCAGCACTACAAGCTGGTCAAAGACTCTCTAGTGTAAGCTTATGTTAGCTTGGCAAACCCCAGCATTGCAGGATACGTGTGATGTTTAGATGGAATCATTCTGCATATTTAAAATGCAAGACAACTGCTCCCTAAAGTGACAAACAAGACTGCAGAGAACAACATAACTGAGATCTATACTGTAGTAGATTGCAGAGTGTAGCTTGATATTTTTGCCTTATATATTTGTGTACCTCAGAGAGACGATGGTCAGAGCCGCACTGTCATTCTGTAGTTCCCAGCACAACTGACCTATGAACCTGCTCACAGGCACAGCATAAACTGCAGCCCCACAGGAAGTGCAGCATGAAAACAAAAATCACTGTCAAAGAAAGCAATGCTCCTCTGTAGTCTATATGATCTTCTCATTGGCGATATCATGCAGTGATCAGGATTTCTTCAAGTAGCACGATGATAAAATGTTCCCAAATGAACTATTTATTGGTATCTGATATCTTCTGCGTCATCAGTGTGCGTCTCCTAATCATTCAATCGCCACTTCAAAATTCACTCCACACGCGGCAGTCGGTTTTCAATCATGATACTATTGTGTTGCTCTGCATTTCAGAGAGATAACTAGATGAAATTGTTCATTTCTTGACAGCTAGTGAGCATTAGCTGAAAAATAAGATGAGCCTTTTAAAAATTTCCTCTAAAAGGTGCAAAAGTAAATCAGCGTCTACCGCTGTAAAATTCTGATTATAATTATTGACATTTTGAAGCGGCACCATTTTGGGTTATTTACTTAAATATGACCTCTTGGTATTTTCCATAGGTAATGCAATACCTAGCTGTGCTAACATTAACTACTTGTGCATACAAACCAGAGTACCTGGGGTCCAATGAGCATATATGGTCTGAAGCTTTACAAGTTTGCTTAATTGGATAAACATGAAGTGCACAGTAAACATGACTTACACAGTAGATTTCCTGTCTAAAAAAATTACTGGAGGGATAATTCCTAATCTTCCTTCCTCAGAGAGAGGAGCTGACATGAAAACAAGGGATGCAAGGACAGAAGAGAAGGACGGCAGGAATCAATAGCAAATGTATCTGTCAACTGGAACGTCCTTGTTTACTAAAGAGCCACTTTAAATCGACGTCATTTACTGATCGTTTGTTGCACAGCTGTATTGTGACTGGCCATAATGGAGCCCCATTCACTATGCACAGCGAGGTGTGCTTACAAATTCAATGAAATTCAATTCAAATTGTATTGTTTCTTTTAATATTTGTGTTGTCTATTAATGCATCATTTATTGGACTGTTTTTGTTTGGGGGTGGAGGAGCATATATATAGTAGGCTTGTGTTTCTGCATTAATCTTAGGCCTATTAGGGCTGCATCTGTGAGGAGAGAGAGAAAAAACTAACTGGTCTTATTGTATGACAAAATTGGCCATTACTCTGCTATTAAAACATTGCTCTCTTGGAATAGGTCTAGTTTAGCTGTGCCAATTTTCTCTTAATCTATGAGTAAGTGTGTTGCTTGATAACCTCCAGTTTGAAGAAAGGCAGTTAGGAAGTGAAAAGCCTCAGTGGTGGGATGACACTGACACATCTTAATTATGACATGCTGCTTTCTGCCAAGCTAATAGCTTTATCACTGTCTAATAAAGCAATTCTTCCGAGCTTCACCCAGGTATCTGTGGAATCAGATGCTTGCTCGTTAATGACATACACTGCTGTACATTCATAAGCTTTTCTATGAAATAACGAGTGCTAATTATATGAAAAGTCTGCAGTGAAAATCTCAGAGGTGAAAAATCCAACCTACATGCATTAATGTACTTGTCACGTCGGTTTGTGATTGCACATGATACAGTTTCTTAGTTGCTGAAATGCAGAACAGAAAACAATCTCAGCTTTCCAGTATTACAGGTAAGCACAAAAAATTAATTCAGAATCACATAATCTCAGCCTCAGGTTTCCCAGGAGATCACTGCAGAGCATTACACTGTCTCCACCGGCTTGCCTTCCTCCAATAAGTGCATCCTGGTGCCATCTCTTCCCTAGGTAAGCGGCGCACACGCACCCGGCTGTCCACGTGATGTAAAAGGAAATGTGATTAGTCAGACCAGGCCGCCTTCTTCCACTGCTCCATGGTCCATTTCTGATGCTCACATGTCCACTGTATCCGCTTTCAGCGATGGACAGAGGTCAGCATAGGCACTCTGACTGGTCTGTGGCTACGCAGCCCCATACGCAGTAAGCTGCCCTGCATTGGGTGTTTGCGTATTTGTACACTTTTCAGGCAGTAAGCTTCAGAATCTTGAAAGCTGCAATCTGGCTCTCTGCACTTCCGTGTACAGTTTTGTGATAGGAAAACATACAATGGTGACACAATGAGTTTTTTTACAGGAAGATTTAGTTGCTGGAATAAAAGTCTTTCAAGAATTTTCTTTGAAACAGTGGGTAGTAAACACAGATAGTCATTTGCTATGTCAGTCAAGTGATCTCTGCCTCAGGCATTGAAGAAAAATACTGAGTCTTTCAAGCAACATTTATAATCCCACAGCCATCAGTAGGAAGCAAGTCCATCCACATACTATTTACTGTTTGAGAAACTTGGGCTTGACCTTTTGCTAATCATTGTGTGTGTTACTGGTTGTGTGTTTCTGTACACATGTGGGGTCATGCAATACAGCAGCTAAACAATTACAGCTTGCACCCTTCAGCCGCCTTTACCTAATCTACTGACAGTGGCTGTAAAAGCAGTCCTCCCAGATTTGCCAGATAATCCCTGTGTATAAACTCATTTGTGCACTACCATCTCATACTCCATCACTTTGAAGGGCACCTTCAGCCTCCATCGGGAGGACTGTACGCAATTCAGTGCTCTGGCTTAATTGGATTTGTGCATCACACAAAAACAACGACAGTACAACTCGACAGCCGAGTAGGTCAAACACTAATTACTCCACCTCAGTCTGAGAAGGGCTACAGCCAGGAGGAACTGGAGATGAGACTTCATTATGTGCCTGGCTCTTCCTTTTTCTTCAGGAGCAGAATGAAGGAGCTGAAAGAAGAGTGTGGGCCATGTGATTGTAGAGAGCGACATGTGAGGAATAGAGAGTAGAGGTATATTATTAACATGTTGGAGCCTTCCTGCCACCCATGGTGGGCTTTTAAGAGATGTAGGTCAGCTATCTTGCAGCCTGGATCCTCCTGCTGAGTCTCTTTCTATCTGCACTCATTTCAGAAAGGCCATGCTCTTGCTTTCTCACCATCTATCACAGGCAGGAGCTGATTATGAATCCTTACATATACCTAATATATAATGTGTCTTTTCCCCCATGCTCCTGTCTCTCCTTGTGTCTCTTCTTCTCTGTTTATCGTATGTCCGACAGATGACCAGAGAGAAGGGGGAAAAAAAAGACAGAAAGAAGGAAATTAGATGCCTGGTGAAGCTTGGAAATCTCCTGATGCATCAGCTAGTCATTTATCTGACTGATTGCAGACAGCCTCCCTGCTACATCCATTATTGCCCCCACCTAATACCCTGCTCAGGCACTGCCAAGATCTGTCCCTGTCAGATCAGCAACACGGTCAACAGAGCTAGCTTCACTTCCTTCAGTTTGGCCTAAAGACTATTTTAAAATCAATTCATAAATCACAAACATAATTAAAAAGTACAGGACCGCCAATGCAGAAGGATGTAGCATTCTGGCAAAATAAAAAACAAAACAAAACTGAATTTTACCACAAAACCCTATTGTATGTGGGTGGACAAGGTGGCTCAATGCTAAATGCATAAACGATAAAACTGAACTGACATTTGGCTGAACTGATATTTAACTATTTCAGTTTTTAAGCTCATTTTATAAAACAGAATCAAAGAAATGAATCAGCCACAGTGTATACCTAGTCCAAGTCAGATGCTGCACATAATTATAAACTGTGTGTTTCAATATTTTAGAAGCTGCTGATCTTCTGGGATGTTCATGCACAACAGTCTCAAGGGTTTACACAGAATGGTGCAAACAACAACAACAAGAACAAATCATCCACTGAGCTGCTGTTATGCAGGTGAAAATGCATTGTTGATGAGAGAGGTCAGTGGAGAAAGGATTAGTTTCACACAGGTTTGAGCTGACAGGACAGCTACCGTAACTCAAATAACCATTGACAAATGGTGAGCAGAAAAGCAGCTCAGAATACACAACATGCCAAACCTTGAGACAGATGGGCTACAATGGCAGAAGACCACATCAGGTTCCACTCCTGTCGGGCAAAAACAGTAATCTGAGGCTACAGTGGGCACAGGCTCACCGAATCTGGCCAGCTGAAGATTGGAAAAATGAAACCTGGTCATTTTCCAATCTTCATGATTTGATGCATTGCACTGTTGACACATGTTTAGCTGATTGTGTAACTGCATGAATGAGCAAGTGCAAAGATTTTCCTATTAAAGTGGTCGGTGAGTGACAACACACAGGACATTCCACCCACAGGACCAACTGTCTGTCAATACAGATCTGAATAACAAAATAGCTATTTTTTCAAAAATAAACAAATAAAGATAAAAATCACGATTTCTCCATTTTGCATACAGTAAACTGATTTTAACTGATCCCACTCAGATCCAGACAGTCCTTTTTTGGTAGAACGTAGACTAACTGATCACCGTCATGTTGCACGGATAAACGTTGTTAGTTCTGGCAGATGTTTAAGCCACTGTCATGCTGGATTTTCACCATGTTATTTTCCTTGCCAGTGATCCAAAAACTCAAGCAATTACAGGCAGTTTGATGGTATTTGATTTTGAAGAGAATGCAGAATGCAACATTAGCTAGCTTTTTTCAAATGTGTGCCAAGCAACGGTAAGAAAAGAATGAGGCCGTGTCCAGTGTGAACTCCACTTAATAATAAGCAGCTCCTCAAGTTTTTAACTGAATAAAGAGCCAACCATGTAGGCCAGCAGGAGTCAAAGCATAGTTTTCAGATGTCTCCTGTATCGCCATAGCAAAGAGTCAAAAAATGCTGGCACCTCTATACCTCTGTGCGCAAATTATATGCTGTGACAGAATACCTGAAATATACCTTACCATTTTGGATAGAGAGATGGATTTTAGGACTCATGTTTGGCAGTGTTTGGCACACAAAAAGCACTTTTTCCCCCTTTTTAGTCTCTGATTTAGGCTATGGAAGGCCTGAAGTTCAAATCCCAAGACTGCCAAAGAGGCACTGTTGTGGCCCTTGGGGAAACCCTATTGCTCAGGTGTACTCTAACTGTAAGGTTGACTGGACAAAAGTGACTACCATTCACAGATATATCTCAGTAAACTACCCACTAGGTCTAAATATGCCTCTTACTGGAGAGGATGTGGAAAATGGAGCCTTCTTCTCCAAAGGCTTGGTGAAATGAGTGAGATACAGCCAGCACTGAGAGATTGAGACAACACTGAGACAAGCCTGCTCTTAGCTGTGCATATACAGATGGCCTGGGGAGCAGAACAGAGGAAGGGGTGAATGGAAGATCTACAATTTGCGAGGGCTTTCACCAAGGGTCCAGCTCTTCATCATTCCAATTTTCCCTGCTGGTGGGAATGTGGGTTGAGAGGCAGGCTATGGGCGTTAAACAGCAGGAGACAGAGGAGAAGCACAGCAGGCGATAGAATTTTGAAGATCTGTTAATCCTGCCAAGTGCTAGATTAACACAGCAGGGTGCACAGGAGCTCACTTCTTCACGAGTGTAACAGTGTCCACAGATTGTCATCAGCAGTAACCCACCACTCCCCTACTCCTCCATCCTTACAGCACACACAATCATTTGATGAAAATCTTCAGAGCTGGAAAAAAGGGTTTTCTTTAGTGGTCCACCGTCTTCAAAGAAAGCAATAGTGGAGTGAAGAGACAGGAGTGATGTTTAAATTGTATCAAAAGTTCATTGTCACCTTATTGCATTTGTGTGGCAGACGATACCACCAGACCATTTGTGTGTGTGTGTGTGTGTGTGTGAGTGAGTTGGGGGCACTGACAGGTTTGACAGCTTTTTTGGGTTAGAGGACAATGCACTTAGGATTAGTGTCAAAACATTTCTTCCTAGGGAAACTAAACTCACGGCAGGACCGATTCTGTTTCACTGAAGGAAACAAGGGGGAGGCAGGGGCTCTCATTTTCCTGAAAGCACCATCTGAACCATCTGACCCCAGACCAGAGCAAGCAGAGCCTTTGAAGCATTCCTGGGCCCGGTGCTAATTAGTCACACTACACTTGCATCTAATAGACTTTAGCTTCACTGTATGTTTGACACACAAGTTCAATGGAGCCATGCTCTGAGGAAAGGACACCCTGAGAGACAATTATATCGCCTACCTGCTGGGATGGGTTTTCACCAAGCATTCTCCCTTGAGTATTAAAATCCGTTTTTTTTTTTCTCGTTCTCTTTCCATCTTTTCTGGTGTCCTAAAATTTCAGCTGCTGCAGGCGTGTTTGAAACATTTCTGATAAGGTCAGCATATTTAAAGTAGGGTGAGACATTGTAGTGTTTGTCTTACACAGCCAGAAAAACCCACTAGGCATAAAAAAAAATAGAAAATAAAACGAAATCTCAACATCAGCTCAACGGCAGGACAGTGAAGGTTCAGCAACAAACATAATACGGAAGATAAAACTGTTCTCAGGGGCCAGTCCAGACAAAAACCAGAAAAACACAGTACACATCACATTATAGTATACACACTGCTCAGCCAACACAAGTCATTTTATTCAAGGACAGAAGAATAAGGTTTTCTAAGATGCTTAAAAAAAGAAAAAATCCATCCAGAACAGCTGCATATCAATACTTATAATTAATGTGAACCTGAAGCTTGAATTTTTTAGTTTAACTTTCTTCCATTGCCATGTTAATGTATTTTCAGTTTGAACAGTTTCCTACAATACCCACTGTTTGACTACCTGCTCATAGTGGTGCCAGAGGGATTGCTTCATCTCTACCTAAAGAGAATGTTGCAGCAGTGCTTTAATCCTTCAGTCTGCCCAGCTTTCTCACTTCCTCATCTGTACACTCTGCTCAAACAGGTCAGGTTCCAAAGCTTCAACTTTCATGCGAACACCACTGTCAATGTCACCATGTGCATCATCTTGTAGATCGCTAACTAGCTGAGACAAGTTTTTTCCATAACTCACTGTCATATAGCTGCATTCTGTCATTTGCTATATGTTGGATTTCTTGTTAATATGACACCGAACATCACCGGAAGATGGTGAGTGAGACACAATATTGTACCTGCGCTATTAAACATCCTATTAAACGACATTTTATCTGCACTAGCAATGTCCCCCTGTGATCTCAGCACGGCACACAGCCACTAACTTTTTACATGATTAATAAAATACAGCACCAACCAGCAAATTAGCACCAGAATCACAAAGCACACCACATATATTTTAATATAAACATTTCAGGGCTGAGTTTTCCTTTAACTAATTAACTAAAATCATATAAGCGTCTCTGGCAGACATTTACTTCAGTAGCTCTTGTTGATTTTTCTAACTATTTTCCTTCTTGTCAAGATTGCTTTGAAATTGGAGCAAACATGCAGTCATGAGCTAACAGATAACACAACAGTGATTATGTAGACAAGTGCAAACAAATGTGAGGAGAATAAATTAGGCACATTTCTATCGCTCACACTTTTAGTTGATCATTTTCACCCAGGAGATTTCAAGGAACTTATTAGGGTTAGTAGATCATGAATAATGGGCAAACTGGAACTACTATCCTGTTTGCATTTCATTTTCATGAAACTTACGTGTCTCATTAGCAAATAAGCCAAATCTATACTTGAACGCTCTTTAATGCACAGCAGATGCTCTGCCCTGAACAAATTCTCCAGTTTTTTCAGAGAGTCTAGAGTCCTGTGCGCTCATAGGGCATCTCCATTGCACTGCTGTACTTGCGTCTCCTGCTGGACATTGTAAAACAGCTTTGGGAGAAGCCTGATTGAAGACATAATTCCAAGAGTGGGATATTTCATGGTTAGGAACATTAAAAAGCTGGAGAAGGATGAATGGCAGGCCACGAGTTAGGGGCTGAAGGAGGCAGAGAGAGTTGGACTTGGGCGCCGTAAGCACAGGGCCATAAACAAATTTTCCTTAGGCAGTGTCAATTACCCGATGACTGCAGGCAAATCAAGCCATTACAGCAGAGCAGAACGTTCCACAGGCCACAGGACTCTATTTAACCGCAGCAGCATACAAAGCAGTCCAGTCACTCTAGTGCAACTGAAGTGCAAACTGTATTTCTCAAAACCTTGTACTGATCCATCATCTCAGTCGAACGCAAGAAAGGGTTAGTCATATCTGGGCTGGAGTGTGAGTATCCCTAAATAGCATAATGATGAAATGAATAATAACAGCTGTGGCAGTAAGAGCATGGACATACTGGAAGGGGCAGTAACAAGGATTACTCGCTGACACTAGACAACTGACAAAACTGAGAGCAAACCCTACTGAGAAACCCTACACAACGTAAAGTTGTAGAGTATGGCAAGCTAACTTTGCAAATAATACATGCTGATCCCTGTGCTACTTCACTAGTTTGATGTGCAATACGTTGGCTTTCGGCTGAACTTGCAGAAGCGTAAATAATCCGAATGTTATGGTGAGTGGGAACGTTATTAGATCCGTTTACCAGCACATCACAGACAGGTTGAGCCATTAAATAGGGGGCATTTGGTCAGCAATCTCTCTTAGCCTCGCATAAGCCCCACACCTTGCAGAAGCTCCATCCCGTAAACCACTTTGAAATATTCAACGTGACACTTTGCAAAACATTAACTGTCTCTCCTTTTGCGAAAACACGGTGTGCCGGCGGTTTCCTAATTCTCAAATTCGACGAGAGTTAGGTGTTACTATTACACGGCTGTTGGGGGGAGGAAAGTATTCCATGATAATGCGCAGCATGGAGGCATTAAGGAAAAAATATCGAATTAGAGGTTTTCATTTTGAGCGACTTATGTGCTGAGAGGCACTTGCGAGCTCCATTCAATCCTGTAATGAGGCGCAGCAGCCTACTTTAATAAGAGCTGTAATGTTTTTTTGATTGCCCTGTTTAATCTCGCCCTTGTGGGCTAGCTGCCACTGGAGTACACTGGACTTTTTCCATACACAGGCACTTCAATAACTTCCTGGTACCAGCTAGAGGTGTCATAAGTGTAAAAAGATTCTGATTAGGGTAATTTTTGTATGCCTACTACTTCCACCTCTATCCTCTAAAATACAGCATTCGATTTGGGAGATGTTTCTGGGTTGTCATGTCAATATTTAAGTGCTCGTAGACTCACGCATATGTATTAAATAGTTTTGTTGAATGCCACTAGCTGTCAGTGGTAAAATAAGAAATCAGACAACGGAAGTGACAATGGAAGTCATGTTTATAAATAGTATGCCGACATGCTATTACCTTTCTACATGATCCAGGTTCCCAGCCATGCCGAGTCCTCCGATAGTGTAGAGTTTCCCATCATACACCAGGCTGTTGTGTCTGCATCGTGCCACAGTCATGCGTGACACCAGGTTCCAGTTGTCCAGTAGTGACATGTAGCACCACACATCTGCCACCGTCACCCCGGACTCCGTTCCACCTGATGAGCAGTGACATTCACACCTCACAATCATGATGCTCTAATTACAGCTCATTTACTTTAGACTTTCGTTCATTTAACACAAGTTATGCTGTATGCCTGAAAATCGATGCTTTGTTATTAGAAAAAAAGCCCTCCAGAGTAAAAAAGTGCATCTGTCAACAGACCAATAATGGCCAGCATTTACTGTGACAACTGATGTTGAATTTTATAAAGATGGCCACCAGTGCAGGACGGTACCTGACAGATAAATGTTGTCCCCTGCTGAGATGACGCTGAAGAACTCGCGGTCGTAGAAAGGCAGGCTAGCGAGCGGATACCACTTGCCGTTCTGGGGGTTGAAGCAGGTGACTGCAGTGAGAGAGCGCTGGTTCATGCCGATGGCCTGACGCCCTCCGACCAACACTATCACCTCTGCAACTCCTGCAGGTTAGAGAGACAACAAATCATGCCATGGAGTTGAGCTCTGATAATGCTGCAAGCATGTCAGCAGCCCCTTTGGGTGGTAATGGTGAAGCTATTAAACATAGCTCTGAGAAGTATACAGAGCATTAGGAGATAATGGTGTACTGATGGAATGCACTGCTCCATTAGGTTCACTGATTAACCAGGCTGGATGGAGACGAAATCCAAGAATATCAACACAGCAGATGACATTAAATTACCTTGCGCAAACACACTCGGACATGGAGCCACTAAATTGAGACTTGGGAGTTAACTTGTGGCCAAAGTATTCTGGCAACCATGAACGTATTATATAAAGCCCCTTTTTCCTCCTTTCAAAGTAACCTACATGAGCAAACCAGCTTGTGTGTGGAACTGAATTATCAGAGCTTAACTAAAGTCATAACCATCTGTTCAGCAGTATGCCCTCCAGTGATTCCAGGTTGGCCTGAATATCCTCAACATGTGGACTCTCTGCATTTTGCCATCCCTCAACATTCAGGTCAACTATATTTTTAGTTGAGCTTGTTAAGAGGCACTTGCTCAACAAATGTTATAAATTAAATATAGCCTGCCTGAGAAATAAACACAAATAATAAATAATGGATAGACAACAAAGAACCAATTTTCATCAGATAAAACAAAGAACAAAGGCTTCAGCAGAAGAGCTTAACACTGTATGAGAGCAAAATACTAATACTCCTGGCATCCTGTCTTATACATACAGTATATGCACCTGTATAGGCTTGCCATCAAGCAGCCTTTTTTAGGAGCAGAGAAAAAGAACGAGGCAGACACAGTGAGAGAAAAAGAGAAAGAGAAAGGTTCAGACATTCCTAAGCTCCTTGTAACTGCTGGCTCATCTTTCAGAATCAATACTTCCCCAGCGCTCCACTGACAACAGCAGCTTGCTGATCCATGGGCGTCTCTCTCTTCCTGCATCCCTCTTATAAACACTGTCATCTTTTCCTTTCCAGCTCTTTCACTAAAGCTCTCCAGTGCAGCTGAAAGCACAACTAGGGTGAAAAACTAGAAGAAATAAAAAAAAAAGGGGGGGGAGGGAGATGACAAAGGAAAGCTTTTGTCTTTAACTGGAAGAGAGATAGAATAGGAAGTGTTAAGGGGGATCATCTGCTGTGCTGTCTGTCACCAGAATGATTCATTCTTGGCTTAAGGAAACAGGTGGAGCAGATACTGCACACACAGGAATAGTTTATCTTCACACGTTGTGGGCATGATGCATGAGCATAACGTCTGCTCAGATTTATATCCCTTCTGAAGCATCCATATTAAACTCCAATGTTATACATTAAAATGTATTGCATTGGATGTTGAATGCAGGCCAGCAATAGTGGTCAGTTTGCTGGTTCAATTTCCACAATCAGTGAACTAGACTAGAATTTTCCAGCACACCAAGAAACATATAAAACTTAGAAAAGTTGTATTTAGATTTTGAAATGGAGTTATAAAATAGCTTAGGTTTGGGAGAAAGACCACACATGAAGCCCACACATAACTTCCTATAAATTCCATTTTTCTACCTGTGACCATGTTTCTATACTCAGCACCTCCCCGTTTCATTCCAACTATTCGGCTGCTACCCAAGACTCAGCTGTCTAGCATAAAGCAGAGGCTGCCCAGGACTCCAACTCAAGTTCTCACTGCTTACAATTCCAATTCCACAGTCCCTCATTGTGTAATTTAGTTTAAGACGTGGTCTGCACTCGCGGAGGCAGTGTGATGCTCTGGGCAACTTTGGGTTTCTGTGTTCTGATAGGAAANTCATGGCAACGGTATTCCCTAATGGAAGTGACCTCTTTCGGCAGGATAATGCGCCCTGCCACACTGTAAAAATTGTTGTGGAACATGACAAAGAGTTCAAGGTGTTGACTTGGCCTCCAAATTCCCCAGATCTCAATCTGTGGGGTGTGCTGGCCATCAAGTCCGATCCATGGAGGCCCCACCTCGCAACTTACAGGATTTAATGTATCTGCTGTTAACGTCGTTGTGCCAGATACCACAGCACTCCTTGAGGGATCTAGTGGAGTCTAATCCTCGATAAGTCAGGGCTGTTTTGGCAGCAAAAGGGGGACCAACACAATATTAGGCAGGTGGTCATAATGTTATGGCTGATCAGTGTACACACACACACACACACACACACACACACACACACACACACACACACACACACACACACATATATATATATAGGATAAAATATTAATATATATAAAATATATATTTTCTCCTGCACAGAGCCCTGACCTCAACCCTGCTGAACACCTTTGGGATGAACTGGACCACTGACTGCACCCCCAGGCCTCCTCACTCAACGTCAATGCTTGACCTCACTAATGCTCTTGTGGCTGAATGAACAAATCCCCATAGTCATGCTCCAAAATCTAGTGGAAAGCCTCCCCAGAAGAGTGTAGGTTTTTATAACAAAAAAAAGGGACTAAATCTGGAATAGGATGTTAAAAAAAAAAAATCACAAACTGGTGTGATGATCAGGTGTCCACATACTTTTGGCCAGAGAGTCTATATGGGACAATTTTGACCCATTGAATAAATGTTTACAATTTATTTATAATGTGAACTCAATATAATGTGAGCACAAATCAAATATCTGTGAAGTACATCCATCCTGAAAAGAGATCATCAAATAGATATATTTAATATTCTTTAATATAGTCCTACATCCATAATAGCAACTGAAACAATAAAATGCTTTAAAATGTGTGTTTTGTAATGAAAACAAATGGCCTATTGTAAGACAAATACAGTAATTATGGACAATACAATACAATAAAATAAGTTAATCTGTAAGTTGTTGATAGGTGAGTAGTTGATAAGTAGGAAATGAAATTGTAGTGTAAAATATGTTTTCGGACTGTTTTGACCATCAGTGATGTAACTGATTTGTGAAAATAATAGGAGGATTAAGTGTGAATACGATGAGTTCCTGTCCCTAAGGGGTTTCATTAAAACACCAAGCGCCTGTAATAAAATGTTTTGGGCAACAACTATGTGCTACTGCTGGTGTTCTATGCTGAGAAGGTTACTAGGCAGCTCCATAATTAGGCATATTAATTATTCTAATTAAATCATCCTTTTGAGATGAGGAAATTTTCTGTAGTTTTCAAAGGCCAGATATTCTTACATTGCTTATTGCTTTTTTTTTTGACTCTGGTGAATCTCACAGTTCCTTGGGCTTCTCCTGTGAGCATCAAACCTGCAGAAGTGAGCTCTGGCATGCCTTAAACCATTGCATGCACATGGCAAACGTGTACACAGGAATTAAGAGGATGGGAGATCTGAGAGTGTCTCTCTTTTCACCATAGTAGACCAACTCTCAAGCATTTGTCAATTACATCTGTGATATGGAGACAGGAAGTACTGACAGCACCCCTATGTGCTCTCTCTCTCTTCCTGTTCATCTCCCTCTATCTCTGTCTCTTCTTGTCGCTCCATGGGTAGAGCTATGGGAGACAGTACTTTGGCACTTTCTCCCTCCTCCCTGTGCCATGCTGCAATCACAACATCTTCTTCCACCTCGCTTCCTCCTAATGAGCCTATCCATGGCACTGGATCAGCACCTGCCACTGGTAAATAAAGCTTTCCCAACGGGAGACAGAGCCACCCAGGTAACTCCCACCTCTGAGCTAAAGAGCAGTAATGATAGCATCTGGAGCAGAGAAGAGCAGTGAATCAGTATCTCCCTCTCTGTCTCTCCTGCTCGCAGTCAGCCTCACTCACTCCGAATGCTCCTGTGAACCTGTCCTGTAGAGGGATCAGAGCTCTCCCAGTAGGCCTTCAGCTGCTTCTGGTGTGGCACTTCAAGCCCCCTGTCAAGTCTCACCTTACGGTTTTAGGCATCTCCAATTTCCCTAAACTGCATTTGGCCTGGTAATTAGGGAACAAGACTCTGTGCCCACCAGCCTTTTGGTGAAATTGGGTGAAAATGGTCCAGAATAGAGAAGATAAATTGGTTTTGGATTTGCCTATCAGGAAAAAACTGCTTTCATACACAAGTGCAAATGGATGGCTGATAGAAGCTGAATTGTTTTCATCCTCGTGTTTTGTTTCTATTGTGAAACAAACAAGACTAAAGAAGCCCACTTTAGCAAAACTGCAGTCTACTGATTGAAAAATCAAGTGTTCCTTGCAGACCATGGCAAAAAAACAGGAACTTAGGGCACATTAGAAATGCATGACTTTTCCGCTATTTTCGTATTCTGACAAATGTCTTGTGTTTTATGTCAAATTTCAATTTAATATTAATTTTCCAATTGTCAGACATCTTGTAAGGACTACAAGCCACTTCTACCACAGGATGCAGGTATAATCACACATGTAGAACTACAGGTGGGGAAAATAATGCATCTTGCAACTGTTGTGCTCTAAAACCCTGTTTAGTGTGTCTTGTGTCCTGGACTGTATCTGGATAAGAGTTTGCAGGAATATTATACAGTACTTGTAAAACACATAATAATAATAATAATAATAATAATAATAATAATAATAATAATAATAATATCCGTATTTTGGGGGGCCAAGCACCCAGACACAGTGAGCCTCACATTCACAGACACGCTACAATTGTTTCATTGGCAATTACAGAAAAGCAAAGCCATAATTATACTTATTTTATCATTTATTAGCAAAGGGATTCAAGAATGATTTGAAGTTTCACACATTTGCCAGTCTATTATGGGAATATCAAAGTTCCTTTGATAACTTTTGTTTAGATATGCCTCAAGAAGATCCAAATTTGGTGAAGATTGGACACGATTTGGAGGAGGAGTAGCAAAAATGGCACTTAGATGTGAACATTTTGGCATGTTATTGTAACTTTTGACCAGTTCATGGCACTGTCATGAAATTTGTTGCATAGCCTCAGATCATGGTCCTGAAGATGCCTACCATGTTTTGTGTCAGTGAGCAAAGTCGTTTGCAAACCATTTGCATTATACGAAAAAATTTTTGATAACTTTTGTGAGGCTTATTCTGAAGACGAGTGTGCCAAATTTGGTGATGATTGGACAAAATTTGTAGGAGGAGTAGCAAAAAAAACGTTTTTGACAAAATTCAAGATGGCTGAAAATGACATCATCTTGACCCAGAAAATGCAGGGATTCCTGGCTTTTAAATTTTGGACACACAGTTCAAAAGTTATGACCATGAAAATACTTCCAAATTAGCCCCAAATTTGACCTGATGGTGGCCACACACACCCCCTAGCCAAAGAAAGAAGAAGAAGAAGATGAAGAAGAAAAGATTAGAATAACAATAGTGCTTGGCCCCCTAATAATAATAATAATAATAATAATAATAATTCTTAAGCATACAAGATAAAATATATAACAACTGGCAGTTTAAAAAGGGAAGACATGGCAATTCTATAAGTACGGGTATAACATCTGGTTAGACAGTTTCAAATTGCTGTGTACAATATGCATATTACCAC
The DNA here is from genome assembly GCA_037577455.1 of Pangasius macronema. Classification (NCBI taxonomy): domain Eukaryota; kingdom Metazoa; phylum Chordata; class Actinopteri; order Siluriformes; family Pangasiidae; genus Pangasius; species Pangasius macronema. The sequence goes on from CM074963.1 coordinate 7,464,932, forward strand.
ATTATTCATTATTCAATTGACCACATTAAAAAATATTATTATATATAATATAAACACGTTTTCTGTTTTTAAAACTTCCCAAAGAATGTCAGCTTTTGCAGTTCGACTTCTGTGTGAGGATAATCCCTATGCAGGTTTTATGCCTGAAATATAAAGATGCATGAAATTACCAGGGAAGGTCTGAGGATATCAGTAGGATGCTGATCCATGTTTTTGGTGTATAAAACCACCTATGGTACAGATGTATGGTACTGATACTTCAGTCAATCAGTGAGCAAAACTCCTGCTCAATTCCTAAACCTCATCTCAACATCTGACTTCAACTGAGAATATAACAGTGTCTCCCTGTGGCTTAATGCTCAGCATGATTTCTCCCCATAGTTCTCCCCCGTGCCCTCTCCCTATATGCCTGCAGAGGGGTAATGTGGCATGAAAAGGAGCACGGAGCTCCTGCTGGGCTCAGGGCTGTTGTAGGGTCAGAACACTGTGGTCAGTGCCAGGGGAGCATCCACTCTCTCTTGCTTCGTCGCTCGCTCACACACACACACACACACACACACGCACACACACACCTGCAGGTCAAGCACAGGCCACAGTGAGCCCTACATAAAGGGATGTGAACATCACTCACATGCACTTTTACTCTTTTTGAAAAAAAAAAAAAAAAAAAAAAGAAATGTCACCAAAAATAAGAGCGATAGGAAGTCATACATGGTAAGAGATTGGTAAGACTTTCAGCATTATGTATGAAAGTCAGGGTTGGCCAAATAACAAATGCATCATGATGTTCACTATGTTAATAATACATCCAGAAAAAGAACATTTTAAATTTGGTTTAAAAAAAAAAAAAAAAGTTGTATTTTTTTTTGTTTAACCAAAGATTATTATTATATTATCTTATATATATTATAAAATTGTTGACGCTGTTTTAGTGCAGTAGTCATCTGCATAGCATGCTAATGGAAAGCAATCAGCAGGTGAACCACTCTGAAAGAATTGTCCAGATTAGTTCTGACAGGCCCCTCGAAAATGTGCTAATGTAACGAAGAACACATGAGAAGAAAATTCAATTTTAAAACTGAGAGAATGAACTGCCAGTGTTCACGTAACAGCTGATGGGGAAGAAGCTGATGAAGATGGGGAAAACAGCATACGGATTGGCCTGTCCTGAGAGAGACTGAGACTGAGAGAAGCTGACAGTTCTGTGTAAAATGATCCTCATTACCTGTCATGCTTGTGGCAGTCACTGGCTGAATAATCCGCTAGGCTCTGATTCACCATGTGAACTACAGCAGCACTGGCCATAGGCAGCTACTGGGATTCAGCCATTTATCAGAGAGAGACTAATTAAACAGTGCAGAATTAGTGCTGTAGGTAGGAATTAGAAACCAATGATGCTTCCTTTAAACCTGCGCGATATTATAAATCTAAATGAATTAAAACCAGGGACATATTGCAAAATAATGCCCTCCATTCATTTCCCTGAACAGACTACAAATAATAGAAAGTGCTGAACTGCTCTGGGTTTAAAAAAAAAAAGGTCATGTTGAGTAGAAACACTTGAACAATCCTGCATCTCCAATTTAACCTCTCCCAAACTATGTCTGTGGTAAATTGGATGTATTGGCAGTTGAAAGACTGGTGCGGAAAGGGGCCAGATATGACCTCAATCCAGATAAGTCATGTGATAATAGAGAGAGATAGAGTATACACTGTAAGAAAAGCTATATATTGCTTTGTTTTTTTTATATTGTTTTTCGGCTTAGCCATGCACCATAAAAAAAAATCAGTGCAGAATAACCATCATTGGAGTTAATAAACCCGGTGAAAAAAAGTTTAATTGGAGTCTGGAAAGCTGAGTCCTCAGTTAAGCCACAGATGATGCTCAGTTTGTGGGTGAGAAACCAGCTCTACATTCACAGGAATCATTTAATTATAATTTTTTATTAGTATATTACACAGAAATCATGACCTAGTCATGGCCAGAGGTGAGGTGAGAGGAGAAGACAAAGTCATGAGCTCAGAAATTCAGATTTATTCCTTTTGGTTCTTAATTGCCATGCACTACCCAGGACCAAACTGCTGATCAGCCACTAATAAAGGCATAGTGGAAAGCTTGATGGAGTCAGTGTGTGAATGCTGAATTTACTGAAATACTGCAGTGAAACCTGCCTGCCACAAAAAAAAATACTAAATGGATGTCAATCCAAAGGGTGAAAAATGGCCAGTGCTTTCAAGACAGGAAATCAGAAGTTATACCTACAGTAGCCTTAAAAGTTTAAAAGAGGTTTGACATGTGCTGTTACATAACTCATCTCACTAACTCATCTCACTAACTCATCTCACTAACTCATTAACTCATCTCACTAACTCATCTCACTAACTCA
>CM074963.1:7470697-7483748 GCA_037577455.1 Pangasius macronema
AATCCCTGCCGGACCTGAGACTCGAACCCACCACCTTCAGGTTCACCTTCGGGTTACAAGTCCGACTCTCAGACCATCAGCTGGACCGTCAGAAATGTTAGTTGAATACCTGTGCCTTACAGGAACCATTCCCCTAAACAACCTTTCAGTTCATGATTGCTGAACCATTTTGTTGTTAGCACATTAAACTAGTTTAAAACCGTTTCAGTTCTCAAAAGAGATCATCAAGCAAAGGTCTCTACAAAACAAAAAAGGTTCTTCTATGGCACATACACACACATGAAGCATCTCCTCATATTGATCCACAAGGTTTACCACCACATGTTCTGCCAGTCTACGAACTTGGCCTATTGCTACCTGATGATTAATGATAATTGAATTAATAATTGTTACCAAGGTACTTTTTGTTGTACTTTCTCACTCTTATTCTCCTTGATCACTATCCTTGGAATAAAAAACAGAAAATCAGCACACCCTATACTATTGTCTAGCAGCCATAGAATAGCCCAAAGTAAATGGGAGGAAGGGGGGGGGCGGTGTTTAAAATGGGTTTAACACCATTTAATTCCTTGATTTACGCATGAGGAATTAGCTGTGCAGGTGAAAGTGAAGGCAGGAATGAGCTGGCTCGGTGCTGTACCTGCCGACAGTCTTGGCCGGGTGCGGGGAGTCTGCATCTCCTGGCGTGCGTGAGGGAGCATGTGGTAGCGCTTAGCCTCGTTTACTAGGTCTCGGCAGGCCTCGGACGACTTGATCAGCTCCTCGTTGTCCACCACATTCAGCAGGTAGCTTGGGTGAATAAACGGTAGTCGCACTACTGCCAGCAACTCCGATATGTGCTGCAAGAGAATCAGACAGCAAAACGGCTTGATTAGAAATGATTAAATACCTATTAATCTTCATGTTCTGTGTACTACGTAGTAATGTCCAATTTATTTATACTTAATTTATAGCAAGACACTCAGTGCTTGGTTTTACGAATGTTATCATTATCATGGTCACAAAAACATCCAATATTGCATGATAAGTTATTAATGGTGGAACGAACAGGTTCCTGTCATCTCTGCTTGATATCTTACACTGGCTTCTTCAGATCAGGTCTGGAGAGGGTCGTGACTAAACTTTGATTCTTTCTTTCGAAGTCTATTCAAAACATGTTTTGTCGATTATTTTGGATTGGTGTGTGATGCAGGATGGAGCTGCATTTCATTCTTGTTCAAGTTCATTAGAACCGAAGTTTCACATTGTATGGATTTTCAAATGTATTGATTGACTTATTTATTAATGACCTTTCATTTAATTAATTCATCCTCCCGTCCTAAAACACTGTTTTCTGTTGTCAGTAAACTCACCAACCCTCCCGCACCTGTCATGAGTAACTCAGTAGACCTCTGTGAGTCATTCTTACACTTCTTCCAAAATAAAATGAATTGCATATATAATCTCTTTCCAACAATGAACTCCCTTGTCCACTCACATGACTTCCCCTTTGATTTTGCATCTGGTTCTTTTACTGATTTTGACCCTTCAACCTCTGCTTATATCTCCGAGTTACTTAAAAAATCGAATCCATCTTTTTGTCATCTTGATCCAGCTCCTACTGCTCTACTCAACAACTCTGCACCTGTTATTTCGTGGCCTATTTCACTTCACATTTCTCAACTTCTCAGCACTGGTGTTGTTCCTCTTGAATTAAAAACTGCATCTGTGTCACCAGTGTTAAAGAAACCCGGCCTCGACCCCTCTGATATGGCCAATTACAGACCAATTTCCAATCTTCCGCTTCTCTCAAAGCTACTTGAAAAAGTTGTTGCNAAAAGTTGTTGCTGCTCAACTTCAGGCATATTTGTCATCTCATAACCTCTATGAATGTTTCCAGTCCGGATTTCGCACTCTTCACAGCACTAAGACAGCTCTTCTTAAGGTTGTCAATGACCTCCTTATGGCCACTTACTCCAGCTCCATTAGCATTTTAATTCTGTTAGATCTTTCCTCCACTTTTGACACTCGCCCCACCATACATTTCTGATCTCATTCATACTTATTCTCCAGTTCGCACATTACGCACTTCANTGATCTGACTGTATGACCTGATTCATGCCATGGATTTCTTGTTTATTGTCTTTTGTTCTTTGTCTGCTTCCATATTGGAAAGCGACCTTGAGTGTGCAGAAAGGCGCTATATAAAATAAACGTATTATCATTATTATTATTATTATCATTATTATTATTATTATTATTATTATTATAAACTGAAGTAAAAATGAATTAATTTAAGTAAACTGGAGAATTGCTTATTTCAAGCTGAAATGAACAGAATAATTTTTCGACAAAATCTTTATTTAAGATTGATTTCCAGTTCTTTTGTTCTATCTAGGGCATCACAGATGACAGACACTCATGCATGTGTGTGTGTGTTGACCAGCTGTCTGTGGGGACAAGCACGTTTGATAGGAGTTGCTATGGTGAGGGGCTCAGTAGGCTGATGGCTTGTTTGTTCGCAGTGGGGATCTGCGGGATGTTTGCGTGCATAGGTGTTCAGTGCTGTAAACACAAGCTGAACAGGGACAGCAGTTCAGTTGACCTGCTCACCCTGAGCTCTCACACACTGCCTCTAATAAAGGCCTATACACACATGTACAGTCATGACACCTGAGCCTGTGTTCTCTTTTCAATCTACAGCACAATAGCTCTCTGACCATGACATGATGGCCATGTTCACTTTAGTCTCACTTGACATTTATTCCATGACAGGCAACACTATTGACATTTCCTTACAGTGCTCATAATATAGCAACAACCTCCAACCACTTCTGATTTACAAAGAATTCTGTTGTACAAACAATGCACAGCTAGAGGCCAGGTCTATGAAACGGCCTTGGAGCTATTTCATACAAGCTTGCCAAGTCTTGGCTGGACCTCAATCCTTTGAATTATACACTAAAACACTTCCCAAATTTGCCCTTGTAGTAAATGTTCTGGAGTAATTCTCTCACAGTTGGCTTTTCGAGTAGAAAGTAAGCAGCTTTTTGAACTCAATGTGTGTGTGCAATCTCAGTATAATGTGTTAATGCAAAAAACTGGCTGGCAGTTTCAGGGCACAGGAAATGTCCCCAGTGGGTGAAAGATTTGGGATTAGGGTTGGTGGTAGCTCTGGAACAGGCATGCTGTTCTCAACACATTCCACGTCTGTTCTAAAATAATGTCACAGCAATATGTCCATGTACCCACCAGAATGCTCCCTCTCTCCTCGCCTTCCCCTTTTTCTTCCTCTCCAGCCTTGCCAGTGCCACGGCTGAGTTGTTCGAGCCAAACAGCTTTGGAATGGTTAGAGAAAATAATCATCTGCTCCCAAGCCGAGTCACCACAGGGGAGTAGGCGAGGGCTGTTAAAGGCAGCAGGGGGATTTATACTCCCGCTCGTAAATTTGACTCACTAAAAAACACTGCTGCTTGTGAGCTCCTATCCTGCACCAGGTGATTAAATGATTACACTAAAATATGCAATCCCCCAGAAGGGGAGAATAAGAAAAGTGCCAAGGTTCTCTAAAGTAACCAGCTTCAGCCTGAAGGACAAGAAATAATGACAAATTCTGAATCTGATGAATTATAGATTGGCCCAGTTGGATCTCTTACAGAACCATCTGTGCAGTTATGACCCATGCAGTGACCAGGTTGACTGCTTAGGGTAAAATTGGGAAAAGAAAGGTATAATGGAATGAGGTATTAAAGTTCAGAATGTTCACTAAGCACTCATTAGAAATCTTGAGTTTCCCTAGTTGCTTCAGCGGAAAGGGCTTTTAACACCTTGTAGAGCAATGAGCAATGTTTGGGGCAGAATGGGCTGGTCAGGGATTAATAACCAAATTGGATGGGTACAGTTCTTCGTCTAAAAACCCACAACAAAATGACAGTTATGTCGTCATTGTGCCTGTACCTAATACTGCATGGTAATACTACAAGGTACACTGTGGTTACTTTACTACACACTCCAACCTTATTGGATGACCTTGTAGGCATTTTTTTTTTTTTTTACAAGAGTACAATGTCTGTCATCACAATCCAGCAGAAAGTTTAACTGAATTGAAACACCTACAAAACTCTTACAACCAGTAAGTAACACTGCCATGCCGACGTCATTGCTGTACTGCTGTGCTGACAAAAAAAAAAACACCACCCAAAAATCTGCTCTCCACCTTGACATGGGTAGGTTAAACCAGTATTAATCCCTGACCATCACATCCTGCCCCAAACATTGCTCACTGCTTTGAAAAGCCCTTTCTGCTGAATCAGCTAGGAAAACTCAAGATTTCTCCTGAGTGCTTAGTGAACACTCTGAACTTTAATACCTCATTCCATTATACCTTTCTTTTCCCAATTCTACCTTAAGCAGTCAACCCGTTCACTGCATGGGCCATAACTGCACAGATGGTTCTGTAAGAAATTCACACACTGCCATGTTTATTCACTGCTGAAAATGAATCACTGGCCAAATAATATCTGGTCGGATTTGTTCGTATGGTGCTTGCTTTCCGTTTATATATGTAGTACAGGTGGGCTGATACTGCAACAGTAAGTAGTTGTATACAAATATTTACCTGATAAAATGGCCACATATAACAACAAGGTAAGTGTACAAGAGTATAATGATCTCACTACCAAGTATAAGCAAATTTAGAAATTTTTGTTATTAAAAGTTTAGTAAATACTTTAATTTATTAGAACAACAGATCCATCTGAAAAAGCCAAAATCTTTATTACTGTAATTATGCACTTTTAGCGCACCACATATTTATGTTTTATAGTTAATATCAGCACTGCCTGACTTTAATAAAGCACTCATTTAGAGTCCCATTAGGATCCATGAGTTACCAGTTAATAAGTTCCACAAAGATTTAGCTTTCTTATTGAATTGCTATTCTGTATCATTTCATTTGGCCTGTAGCAATAGTAGTGATTAATCTGTAATAAAACACAAGAACCTCCAAAACCTTTAACTGCTAGTGTATTTTTACTTCAACTAATACCTTCCAGGATAATTTGTTATGGCTTTTCGGTGCATGTACACCTACACACACACTTTTATTGGACACTAGACACCCCTTATACAGAGCTTGTCTCTGCATCTGAATTCCCATCTTGCACAGGGCTCAATTTACCAATGAGCCTAACACCAACATTACATGTGTTGCACACACACAATCAATGCACTTGACATTGAGAGCCTTCCTGAACCTATTCAGAACACGGTGGTGTTTCTGTAGCTGTGAACCAGTGCTAATCCCAGCACCCCATACCAGCCATGCTCTCTCAGCTATTACAGCTCCAGGCTATTCATGCCCAGGCTTGCTTTTAGCACCTGCTGGGTGGTGTTCAGGACCACAGGGCAGCAGCACTGTCTCTCAATCTGTAACATGACAGGAAGAGGTTGACCACTGAAACAGCAGGGAGAAATGGGAATGGGATCCAGTTGGTGCATGCCTGGAGCGCAAGCAGATTGTGTACAATAAGGCTTCAGGATTACAGAAGTCAGAGAAAAAAAGAGAAAGAGTTCCAACTAGCGAGGAACATTGAAGGATACATTATTAAAAAGAGATTCCTCATGAGTTCTTAGGATAGTTAATGGCTTTTGGTTTCCCATGGAACCCTCTCTGATTGTAGGAAATCCCCCAGAATGCTTTTTTTGTACTCCTTCTTTGGCATTACAAGCACATGTAAAACTGACATACACAGAAAAGGCTCATACATCTTTGTTTTTATCAGACTGCAGTCCAATCAAGAAAACGTCCATATCACCATACAAAATAGTTAAATGTGAGATGCATCAGAGGGATTTCCATTTACTTATTTCCATTTACAACAGCTTTCTTCTGCAGGATATTCATCTCCATTCTGTCTCGTCAACGGTCCAAACAGTGAACTGCTCGTCCACATTTTAGGTGTCATTGGCCACCTAGCATATGGATGTCCTAAACGACTCCTGCATATGTGTTTTTGAACAATGGATATCTACTCAGTGAGTGAAAACAGTTCTTCTTGGCTGGCCTGCTCGATTTCACTGAAAGAAGCAAGTCGTTATAGTAAACTCATTCAATATGGAGAAGGTATTGACTTACCAGTGAGAAAGGACATGACTTTTCTATGTCTCCCTCCCACTCTCTTTCTCTCACACACATACAGTACAGTCAGCTCCACTATTACTGGCACCCTTGGTAAAGATGGGTTAAAATGTCTTCATGGTTAATTACCTTAATTTCACACTGAATATATGAAAGAATTCAAACCTTTAATTAAAGTAAATGTATTCTAAGAGAACAGAAACTATTCCTCAAAATACAGATGTTAACACCACATGTTAACCACATGTGCCACAGGATCTCTCCACATCCTCTAGGGTCCAAGGTCATCTCTTGTGGACTCAGCTCAGCTCACAGTTTTTCAATGAGGTTTGGTCAGGGGACTGGGATAACCATGTCAAAAGCCTGAGTCTATCATTGAACCATTTTTGGGTGGATTTAGATGTTTGTATAGGATCACTGTCCTGATGGAATTTCCAACCACATCCCAGTTGTAGCTTGTTGGCAGAGGTGGCAAGCATTTTCATTTACAATCTCCTGATATTTCAGAGATCAATGATGTTATGCATCCTAACAACATTCCCATGGCCTTTAGAAGAAGAATAGCCCCACACCATCACAAGCAACTCCAACCATTCTTAACAGTGAAAAAGTTTTCTGTATAACCTTGAGTGCCTAAAAAGCTGTATTTTTGTCACACCTGACAATAGATTCACAGCTTCAGCTGCATCTATCAAACTCCAGATGCTTATTTGTTGGTTAGATGAAAGAAAGGGCTTTCTTCTGCCACACATTCCTAACAGTTTGTTGGCCTGTTCTTTGTGAGATTAAGCAAACTAACCACAAAAACATAACCTTTTTAACCCGTCTTTACCAAGGATGCCAGTAATTGTGGCGCTGACATCTACGCACACTCCCACACATGGGTGCATTCAGTGCACTTATGCTGATTACAAACATAACTGCCTACACACAAGCTGCATACATGTGTGCATCCCAGAAAATGGGATACAAAAGGGAGGACAGGTGAATACAAATGCCTCATTTGCTCCCCAACTAACCACACACACACANACACACACAAGACATATTCACACTGAGGTGGAGAATAATCAGTTTTGAGAGCATGCGGAGCAGATATGACACGAGTCAAGTTGTGAGCATGCTGGGATGCGTCACAGATGAAAAATGCCCACAGAGCTTTTTCTATTCCGTGCTGTCAGTGGGCAGCACAGTGTCATCACACGGCCCCCATGTTGTTGTATATAAATAAGACCTGCACAGAGAGACATTATTTCTTTTTCTTTAACTAATCTCGGCAAGGAAAAATAAGGTGGCAATCTTCTCCCTCACACACCCTTCAAAGAGTTCATCTGGGGCTATTCCTTTCCTGGGGAGAAAGAAAACAGAGAGAAACTAAGACAGAGAAAAAAAGGGACACGATGAGCTGGGGTTCAGCTGGCCTGGTGCCTGGAGCTCTGCTTCTGAACTATATGAGTGCAAAAGAGGGAGAGCAATGAAGACACACAGCACTGAAGCTGGCCAGGGTCTGCGCCCTGTCTCCTTTCTCTTTCTTTCTCTCTCTCTCCACAGCACAGCTGCTGCTCTACCCCTGAGCTTTACACCAGTTTAGTGATACCTCACTTAACACATGTGAGGCTTCTTATAAAAGTAACCAAAAGTACATAAAAATCTGCTCATAAAATCAATATTTATTTAAGGACACTAGCGCTGAAAAACTTCACAATAATACATAAGGCATCTCTGTAGAAAAAATAATCTAATGCAAAGTCTGCTAATCTGGAGACTTCTCACTCTAATGTCACACAGTTCCCATAAAGCTAATAAGTCTTATCTTACTGGAACACGAAGCGCATATCAGTAGCAGCACATCCATTGTTATTTTACAGCTGCTGAATCAGATGGACCTTCATTTGGTGAATACTGATTCCTCGTCCTGTACAAACCATCATTAAGTTCTCCTTTCAGACGCATATTAGATCTTCCTTCAAAAGAGATGCTATTAATCAAACCCCTTTGTCTTGCAGCCTTAGCAAGTGAGATAAAGTGTTGGCTGAAATTGGCCAGGGCATGGCTTTAATGGGCCCACTGGCAGCGTGAGGGGCCGTTCTAATTGAACACACATGGTCTGTGCTGTGGACCTGGAGTGAGGAGTGAAGGGAAAGGCCAGTGAATCGTAATCATCTCACTCTCTGCCTGCTCTGCTCCCATAATACAACAGGAGTGAGATTACTGCCCGGCTCTCCTGGCTGCACACCGGTGGGAGATTTACTCCAGCAGCCGAATCACACTGAAGCTACTGTTTGGGCAAAATAGAGTGCACAGATTACGCTGAATTTAACTGGTTTAAATAATGTTTACATCGATTTTATAAAATTGAACAGCAGATAACCTTACTTTAGATATTTATCATAATTTAATTTCAATGATATAGAAAGGCAAAAAAAAACCTGAGTATATAAATCCACCTTAAGATATTTTGTGCAATTCATTGACTCATATCTATTAATCCAGTGAGAGAACAGAACTCCGTCATGAGCACTAAGGCAGGATCGATCATTAAGCTGGCATGTACAATTTTTATATGCCCCATGCCCCATGAGCTAGAGTATTTGCAGCAGCATTACTCTTCTTTTTTGCGAGTCACTTGGGACCCATGTTACGACTACAGGAAAACTGTGTTGACTCACTGTGCTACACTAATGTAAATTAAAATAAGAGATGAAGAACTACCCAACACGGATCCATACATCATCTCACATGGAGGCAATGCTTCAGATCGAGGCTGAAATTAAACTAAGTACCCAGGCTGCTCACAATCGAGTGGGTGCTAAATCAGAAGTAATTAGCTCATAGCCATAAAATGACTTGCTTACCTAGAAGTATGACAAAATGAGCTGTTTTTACTCCATTCCTGTCACCTGTGTTTGGAACAAATGTGTTTTGCTCATCTCACACTTCACGTCTCGCTCCTCTCACACTTCAAAAGCATCAATTTTTCTTCACATGTCTTCACCGAGTCCCACAATGAAAATGGCCTATTTGTTTCAACAACGGTTCAATCTGAGGAACAAGCCCTTATACTGGCCTTTATTATTCTGTACACTGATGTGACAACTGGATTCAACATATCCTTGGGAAATTTCAGAAGCTTCAATCAAAAGCCTTCCATCACAGTCTAATCCAGGTGGAAGACACAAAAAGAGAAATGCTAAAAAAAACTGTGTTCACGACCCAGCGTTTCACTGATGTGTGTAAACTCTCGCACTGACCAGTCGGCTGGTTTATCGTGTGAGAGTGTGTGCTCCAAGTGCGTGAGCTGCTTCCTAAACAGCAGCTCAATGCGACAGCTCTGTCACACATGGCTCTGGAGTTTCAGACAGTGACAGCGCTCCATTACGACTGCCAAAAGTCTGATGTCATGCTGCACAGCCCTTGAATATCTGATTCCACAAGCAGCTCTATTGGGCTTTTACAGGTATGTTAACTCTGAGCATCCTCAATCTTCTGGAGAATGGAACAAAAGAGGGCCAAGGTCCAGAAAAGTTTCTGAGTTGTTGGGTTTTTTTTTTGGCGTCTCTGAGCCTGAACTTTCAGTATGGAGGCTGATTTGAAGAGGTCTGAACTACATCACGCACGGCTCTTTTGATCCTAGAAGAACAGAGACACTTCGGGAGAGTCAGTGCTCCTGCTGTGTCCTACACTTTCACTTTTTTTCAGAGAGGGCAAAACTCAGTTCCAATACACTACCTTTAAAGCACTTCAGCGAAGTCGACACGAACCGGGTAGAGGAAGTTACTCGGAAGACCATAGAGGTGACTCAACGAAGAGTATTGAAAGTACACACTAAGAAAGTGCTAACAATATTTTAATCTTTTTTTACTCACTATACCTTCAGGTTCTGGTTATTAGGTAGCTGTGGAATGCTTCCTTCACCCAGGCCATTACTTTATAACAAATAAAATGTATAAAATGTTTTGCCTTTGTGTAGATAATAAGCAATAAGAACAATATGTACATGTATAAGTGCAAATAAATGATGTTGGCGTGTAACAGGGACTAATATCACCTTTTGTTTAATCCTAGATCAAAATGAACAAAAGCGAAGGATTATAATCATATAGACAGTATGACTTTGTCACAAAACCCCGGTGAGAAATTTTTTATTCCTTATTTCTTATTCCTCATAATATATTGAGGAAAGAAAAGTCACAGTATCTGTTATTAGAAGAAAAATGTCACAATATCTCAAGAATAAAGTAACATTTTGAAGAAAAAAACTGCAATATTTGGAGAATGAAACTATAATACTATGGTAGCTATCAAAGCAACGTTCGTGTGTTGAAATGAGGGACAGTGACGATTTGATAAAGTTATTGTCCCTTTTGCTAAAGGAGAAATGGCAGACAGTAGTCGCCTTCAAGGCTATCGATGGTTACTTCTGTGTGCCATTCACCGAGGGTATGTAGTTTCACAGGAGACAATGAGAATAATCATCAAAATGATTGATCCTGAAGGGATGGAACTCTGGCACACTCAGTGTCAAGCCCTCAACACTTTATGGGATAAAATAAACTTCTTGACAAAGCCATATTCCATAACACACTGGGGGCTTGACTGCTGTACGCCAGCATTGTATCTGTCTGTAGAAAGAAGATTTACTTGTGTTAAATGACGTGCCAACAAAGTTTCAAGATTATGTTTATTATTAGACCATGACTACGCCTAGAATATTAAGTATTTCTTTATTTGTAAAACCAACACTAAAGTATAACTTCAGCAAATCCTCCACATCCCACATTTTAACACACTGTTGCTCTGATGTACCATTTTCTCATAGTATTATTCTCTATTCTTGAAATATTGTGACTTTTCTCTTGTAATATCAGACATTATGACTTTTTTTCCTCAAAATAACTTTATTCTATGGTTGGTTCTATTATGCAAGTATGTTTATTATTTTGATTGACTTTACATCTTTATCTTTTAGTAATTAATAGTTAAAGAATTTACCAAAAATATTCATCTCTAATATGACTGACCTGTACTCGGTTGGTTGGGTCCCTCTTGATCCATTTGATGACAGTCTCGTAGACGAGCTCCTCGGCCTTGGTGTTGAGGCTATCGTTGGACAGGTAGCTGATCAGGTCTTCTTTAGAGATGCTGAGGATCTCGTCCTGGCTAGCCACGTCTGGGAAGTTCTGCAGGGCAAATGCCTTGGCCATGTTGTGTAGCTCTGTACAGCACATAGCCTCAGCCATGGCCAGGACCCCCAGGCAGTTCCCCGCTGTTAGCTGCTTCTCTGAAGAGCACAAAAGAGAGAGAGAAAGCGTCCAGCACTCACATCCATAAAAGATCACAAGGCTTTGGGGAAAAAGGCAGCAAAGCTATCTGAGTTGGGTATCTGTGAAACTCAGAGGAGGGCTGTGGCTCAAAGCACTTCTGTGACAAACGCAGGGGCAAATCGATTGAGTGCAGGGCACCCAGCAGGAGTGGCATCCTACGGATTAGCACTGGCAGGTAAAGTACTTATTGGTGCCCTAAGGCCAAGAGGACCCAAATGAGGGGTCAACAAAGTGTCATAAGTGCCAGGCATCCTGAAACTGTGAAGTTTTTATACCAGTGACCAGAGAAAGCTTTACCAAAGAGTAATGTGCCAAGACTTAAGAATGAGCAGCTGTCTGTCTACCAAAAGTCTGATGCTGAATTGACTATTCTCAAATCAAGTTCTTTTTTTTTTTTTCCATCTCAGGCTGCTTTTACATGAACACCAGGCAAAAACCATGATTTGTGTTGTTTGTTTGTTGTAGGCATGTTTGCTCTGTTACGAACAACCACGGAAGCTCAAAGGAGAAAACTGCTGGTCTTCACTCTGGCTTCACAGAGAATTAAAAATAGAACATACTGCCTCAGTTATTAAACATGCATAATAATATCCAGGATTAAATGTACAGAAAGGCAGTGTTATCTGGGCTAGCCTGCAAATTCTTTTCTGAATAATATTTGTGAATTTCAATAAGCTCTATGCACACAGTGCTTCACATTAGCAAAACAAATTTAAGTATTTCATCATAGCTACTTGTAGAGTTGTAATAGCCTCCTTAAGGTAAAATGCGTTTCTTTCAAGTGTACTCACACTATGCCAAGTTGACTCTTGCTGTGAGCTGCTCTTATAGTTTTAGAGAGTTGGATTGTACAGCAGTGGCTGTTACCTGACAACCACAATTAATTTCTCCTTGGTCTTGCTGAAGATCAGCATTACAGAGCCTGAAGCTCCTTCTAGAAAAAAAACAACAATAGAGTTTTGGACTGATGGTATTCCTAGTTTGTGACCTAGTGAGCCAATAGCAGAATGTATTTTTGACAGACTTCAAAGCACTATTGTAAGTCGCTCTGGATAAGGGCATCTGCCAAATGCCATAAATGTAAATGTAAATGTAGAACATTCACTCCATCTCTCCTACGTTCATTTAAAAGTTGAAATTTGGTGAACATTTTTTAAATCAGACAACAGCATAATTTTCAAGCACTGTCATGCTTTGGTGCCTGATTCTCACTGCATGCTTGAAAAGTATTATTAAACCCAGAATCACACAGAATGTAATGTACAAATGTGGCAATGCTGGAGATCCTACAGAATCACCCAATGCTGTAGATCCTACAGAATCACCCAATGCTGTAGATCCTACAGAATCACTCAATGCTCTAGATCCTACAGAATCACTCAGTGCTGTAGATCCTAAAGAATCACTCAGTGTGTAGATCCTACAGAATCACCCAATATTGTAGATCCTACAGAATCACCCAATGCTGTAGATCCTACAGAATATCTCAGTGTTCTAGATCCTACAGAATCTCTCAATGCTGTAGATCCTAAAGAATCACTCAATGCTGTAGATCCTAAAGAATCACTCAATGCTGTAGATCCTACAGAATCACTCAATGCTGTAGATC
>CM074963.1:7483759-7498618 GCA_037577455.1 Pangasius macronema
TAGATCCTACAGAATCACTCAATGCTGTAGATCCTACAGAATCACTCAATGCTCTAGATCCTACAGAATCACTCAATGCTGTAGATCCTACAGAATCACTCAATGCTCTAGATCCTAAAGAATCTCTCAATGCTGTAGATCCTACAGAATCACTCAATGCTGTAGATCCAATGGAATCACTCAGTGCTGTAGATCCTACAGGATCACTCAATGCTGTAGATCCTAAAGAATCTCTCAATGCTGTAGATCCTACAGAATCATTCAATGCTGTAGATCCAATAGAATCACTCAGTGCTGTAGATCCTACAGAATCACTCAATTCTCTAAATCCTATACAATCACTCAGTGCTATAGATCCTAAAGAATCATTCAGTGCTGTAAATCCTACAGAATCACTCAATGCTCTAGATCCTATACAATCACTCAGTGCTATAGATCCTAAAGAATCATTCAGTGCTGTAAATCCTACATAATCACTCAATGCTGTAGATCCTTCAAAATATTTACAATTCACAATATTCATTTATTTTCAAATTAAATTTAAGGCTTTCATAAATTCAAATCAAGCCAGTATCTCACAATAGCAGAATTCAACAGCAGAGAGGCTTTATTCATGCAAACTATAATCACATGTATTACATTATTACACATTACACATTTTTTACATTTTGTAGGCTTTATGCATGTGAACTTTTATATGGAGCTCATTTTCCTGTTTGTTTAGACTGTAATCACAAAGCTCATCTCTGTGTATTGGTTTATAGCTCAACATTTAGACTAACGTAAACCTATTTTATTATTGTAGCCATCCCAGTATTAAGAAGATGTCTTGTTGGACTATAGAACAAGTAATCATTTTTGAGACTGAGACATGAAAACCAGTGTCAATGGGATGAAACAGTCTGAGTGGAGAGATGAGAGCATTCATATCTGGGCTGTCATTTCCAGATTGGGACTAGGACCAACAGTAGCCTTTGAGCTGATAGTGGACTGGATTTTCTTTAAGAAGGCTATACTTAAGCACACTGTAGCTCTCTACATTCGGAAATATTTCTGACAATCTCACTGTTTTTTCAAGACAAGAGCTGAAAGTGCACAGCTGTATTGGGCTGTAACAGAAGCAGAGTCCATAAAGTATTCCCAGATCTGAATCCGGTTAAGATGCTGTGGCCTGGAATGTGCGTTTTCCCTAATATTATTAAATGACTGTCATAAGTGTGTTTCTATTTAATGCATTTTATCATTGACTAATTAATTGTTCACTGGTTTCATCCTTGCAAACATTCCTGGCCAATGTCTGTATAGAACTCCAATATTTCTAAATGTGTAGAATACTTTATGTGTAGGCTTTAGTAGCTCTAACTAATGAAAGTCTATTTGCCCACTGAAGGCCATGTGTCAAAACAAATTTACATGTTTTCGAGATCAATAAAAAAAAGACTGAACAATTTAAAACACTACTTTATGCAAAATACTCTAATACGGCCTTCAATTTGCTCTTTATCAGAGTCTAAATGGAATGTTCTAATAGGACTAATAAATGGAGGTCCCTCAGAACAGCCTTTGCTGAATAACAGGCTGAAGTCTGTGACAAACATGAATTCTCCCGAAAAGAGGCGTGCATTTTCTGTGGCCACATCTGTAATATTACAAAAGCAGATCATGTGGATTTTGGATGAATCTTATGGATGAATCAATGTGACATAAGCTGTATAAACATAAAATATGTAGACCATGTGAAATCCACACAGACATGTTTCTGCCAAACTTCAGCCCAACTCATGTCTGGATGAGACAGATGGGGTTTTATTATGTCTGGAATGATGCAGAGTTGTAGCGTGCCATCTCCTATAAACCAGGTCAGATGTCTTCTCCTCACACAATGAGGAAAGAGCATATTTTTTTCTTCTGAAGTTTTCTGCCAGGGCCTATAAAGGACAAGCTGAAGACAACCGCATGGTGAGGTCCAGGCCTCATTCCATCCAGCACTGGCAACAGAAGGGACATTGACACACACTTAGACATAGGCACGCACACAGACACACACAGACACACACACACACACACAGACACACACACACACACACACAAGCTCGCACACACACACAAATCACGTGAACCTGATTGTCATTACTAGCTTGAGGTAGCAGCACTGCAGCTGCACAGGCTTTTGAACATCTTGCTTCTCTGCAGGACTCCGATAAACACATGTAACTTTTTGCAGACTCCACTAAGTCATGCTTCTGGTAACCTAAACCCAGCTGTGAGGAGTACATTTTTTGACGCCATACACAATACCTTTCTTAATGGAGTGAATGTTTTACGCTTTACACGCCATCACCAAATCACCAAGTTTTACTCTCTGGATCAAATGTTCTTCATTTCACAGAAGACGACATGCTATCGTTTCTTGTCAAGGCTGCAAACAACTTCCAACTTTTCTGTCGTGCAGTGGATTTACCCTCATCTGATGCGGGGCTTTAGATAAATCCCCTGCCTTCTCTGCATGATGCCAAAACACATTTTTAGACTTGAAAACAAGCAAACAGATCGATAATAGATGCTGGTAATCCTTCACTTCCTGTCTGACTGCTCAGCTGACCTTTTGAACCAAAGTTTTGCCTTGTCTTTGTCTACACTCCCAAGTCAAATGTTAAGGGAGTCATAGAACTTCATAGCCTTGACTTTTCAGGAAGTCGACTCAGCTTTGTCCTTGATCTGTTTGTTTTGCGTTCAGACGTTCTCACATTTTCTCAGTCAGCCTCTTCTATCGTTTGCATGAAAGCGGCCACCTCCGGCTCGGCTTTTATTGATCTACCTGAACACAGCTGGATTATACACACTAGAGTGTGACGGTGCTTTTGACATTTCAGTGCTGACGTTGAAAATCATAGAAGAGTTTCTCTGGATGGAGGAGAAAGATGTAGAAGTTGCTGATGGGGTGGAGCAAAGGTGCGATGTGAGGAGGGTGATTAGAGTTCGTACCTAAGAAAGACACGCAGACTTTGCAAAACGTGTTGAACTGGAATTTGTTGGCGGCCTCCAGCAGGGTTTTGGCATTGGCTGAGTCGATGACGAGTGAGCCAGTGTACACAAACTCCAGGAGCATCTCCAGCACATCAGCACTGATGTTGGTCATCTGCAGCTCCAGCTTCTCTCCACTACCCGTCTCTCCGAGGGACCTGATGGCACCGACGAAGAGGTTAGAGAACCTTACACGCATATACACAATCGTTCCTCTCAAAACATAAAGAAAGCAGGTCTCATTTTTACATTCATCATTTTGTTTCCTGCAACCGAACAACACATTATTGCTATATTTCACTCACAGTATGAAAGCATAGCATGCTTATACACAAATGTGCATATACACACAAGAGGATAAGTGGACACTTATGGGGAACATAAAGGCAGGTGGAAGACATGGGACAAAGGTAACACTACTACATCAATATTTCTTTGAGAAATGATATTAACAAGCTTAAAGCCTTGACCAAAGCTCCATTTATATGCCACACAACGTGATTTATATCCCCTGTGTGATGATGTCATTCAGATCCAATTGCACTGATTAGTTTAAATGCAATAAGCCCCCAGGGTGTACAGCGGAGATCTGTGAATAATGGTGTGCATCAGGGTTTTATGCCCTGTGTGAAAGAATAATCCACTCAAGGTCAAGGCCAAGAGGAGTGCAATTAATGGCCAGACAGCAGCTGATTCTGTTTCAGTGTCTGAGACATCCTAAAAAACCCACATGCACAGATACTGTATTACTGCAAGGAGCAAACTCTGGGAGCAAATGGGACAAAAATGCTCCAAGATAAAATATCATCTTAGGTTAGAATGGCTTTTAGATTAGAAAATTTGCAATATTTTTCCTTTTATTTGACAGTCACATTTATTAGCTATTGTATTTTTTTTTTAATTTGCATATAGCATACATCTATTATAGATAATAAGCAATGCAATTTACCAGTCGTTTTTTAGGGTCATTAACACACACTGTCAAATTTAGGCTAATTTTGACAGCACTGCCAAAAAAACAGAAATTATAGAGAGTGTAATTAGCATTTCATTTAGCATATTCCCTTTAATAAAAAATTAACATGCACAGACAACAAGGCGGACAGACAGACAGACAGACATGACAAGTGTGATGGACAGAGGGAGGAGGAGAGAGGGAAGGGCAGGTTAGTTGTGCCACAGTGTGCCAGCAGCCATTCTTCTGGGAGTGGGACGTGTTCCATGACTGGGCCTGGATCTTTTGAAATGAGAGAGCCATTCCTGTTCCCTCCCTCCCAGCAGCCCTGAAACCCCCTGCACAAAACACCCTAATCAACACCGCGGCTGCCATTTTCACCATGGCCCCTGCGCATGAACATGTGAGTGTGTAGGACATTATTAGTCTTCATACAGAGCGGGCTTGAAGGGGGAGAAGGCCAACTCAAGAGGACAATGTGCAATTATGGCTCTGCAGATACAGCTGAAAAGACTGTCAATGTTACTGCCTCCTGAAAAGCAAAAAACGTCAGAGGTTGTTATTTTCGTCCTCCCTAATTGTCACGGCGATGAGTTTTAACATAATAAAAGGGGGTGTAATCCTGGGTTAAGTTATGGAGGAAAAGGAGGAGAGGACAGAAGGGGAGAAAATAATAACAAAAAAAAAAAAGGAGATAGAAATAAAACAAGAGAATGTTCATCAGCCAGGTCAATTAGTGCAATGAGAATTGGCTCGGATAGCAATTTGCTTTGTCTGGCCACTTTTGTTATGGAAATCGCTTTCTAGCTTTGGAGAGAAGTGTAAATTTACGTGGCTTCTGATTGCAGGCTTTAGAGAGAGAGAGAGAGAGAGAGAGAGAGAAAGAGAGAGAGAGAGAGAGAGAGAGTGTGTGACGTGTGTGAGCGTGCATATATGTTCCATATTGGTGTAGGAAAAAATGAGAGCAATAGAAAGACAAAGAGAAAACTGTTTAAAAAGTGTGCATCTATTTTCTCTCACACACACTCACACACACACACACACACACACACACACACACACACACACACACACGGTTTCCTGATAAGGCTGAACAATAGTTTGATTCTAATTTTGGCGTAGATGAGGCTGCAGAATATTATTAAGATTTAGCTGTGTACATCCAGGACTCATTGGCTACTGTTCACTTGGAGGCTTATCCAAAACACACACACGACATAGTAGAAAAAGACACACACACACACACACACACACACACACACACACACACACACACACACACACACACTGTATTCATTAATGCTGACTTAAGAGTAGCAAAAATAAAGTGAGAATGGAAAGAGCAAGCGATGATTGAGGGTATTTCTGGACATTGTTTGGGTTTGGCATTTTCTTAGCAACAAACTGGATCAGAACCTGATGCTCAGGGGGGTCAAAATATTCAAAACCTTTACTAACTGAGGGAGAATGAGGCTCTATTGTGTATTCATGACTGTGGTACGAATTACTAGCTTCTATAAGCATTGTGAGATGAGCCGCTTATTAAAAAAAAAAAAAAAAACAGGCACTGCAGATCATCTTTAAAAACAGAATCAGGGCTTTCTGGAGACGTCGGGCCTGATCGTGGGTAGAGCCGTATTTTCATCACAGTCACGGGGCTGCCGTGTGCGGATGTGGCAGTAATATTTTTGTTCTCTGCATCACTTACATAGATGGAAACATGGAACAGATCAGCATTATAAAAAAGGGATAAGGACAACTAAGTAAGTACAAATAAGTACATAAAGTATGAATAGGCGTGCTGCTGTAATATCTAATCAGATCAGCTGTGTGCCTCTGGGCAACACTCTTTATACGCTAATGTCTCTGTAATGGCAAGTCTTGTAGTTAATTCTTTTTATTAGACTATTGATTCTGTTAATTGTACAATGCTCTGTGCATAATGACATGTCAAGTGCCTAATTTACATTTAGTATCCACAAATGAGTTATTCTTCTTACTTGTTGCAGAAAAAATGAATCAGTCTGTTGTATTTCGAAGTATTTGCTGGACATAGCTTATTTTATATATTTAAAAAAATGTTCAGTGTTGAATTCACATTCAATTCTGCCCACAAAAAAGGCAGCTGGATGAAAATCAGAAAAATTGGTTTACGCCCCAACAAATTAGCAATTATACACTGAATTACACTTACAGGAAAATAGAGGCCATCTAATTACACACAACATATATACAAACAAACAGCACCACTGTTTTTTCCTCTAATCAGGCCGATTTTGAGGCTGATCACAATGTCCATATATTAGGTTGGTCTCATCCACTCAGGTGTCTCTTAACCCGAATGATCTACTCACAATACGCTAAAAATTTAAATTTGCAAATATTAAATATGTTCACTATTTATGATGCAACATCCTGTAATGTGAAGGAACACAGATGCAATCTTTATGCCACAAGTGAAAGGCCGAAAACCAGTGACAGTCGAGCTGAACTGTCATCCAGCATATTTGTTTTGATCTGAAGTCACGTTTATTCTTGAGAAATCCTGAGAGGTTTGAGACTCTGAGAGTAGGAAACATCGGTTGGGACTCTGACTCGTGACCATAATCTTAAATTGTGCGATGTTTTATTCTGGGCAAATGTGTACAGCTGATGATGAGTTGATGACTAATGGACGATCCGGGACAAAAAAAAAAATCTGTGAATCTGTCATTACCTCTGGGGACTTGCACATTTTCACCATCAGCTAATATTGTATAAGTGTTGTAGTGTGGCCCAGGCATTAGTCTGGCAGCCATTTAAACTAATGTGAAAAACAAGAAGGCTCATTACTAAAAATATTTCTAAGTGCGACCTATGAAATTCTGGAGAAAGAGGAAGCAGGGCCTCATTTTACCCTTCCCACACCAACGCATTAATGATCCCAATCTCCCACTGTCTTGTTTCCTCTGTCGTGATGCCACAGCTCCAGTAAAAACTAACACATTGCTTTCATATAAATAAATAAGAGCGGGGGTGTGAGATGCTCCCACAGCTTGCCATGTTTCAAATTACACACTGATGGGTAGGCACAGAGGCACTGCCCATAAATTAAAGTGGCACCAAGCACACTTATTGAAAATCCAAAGGGGAAAATGGAATTACTGAGGGCAATCCATCTCTGTGTGCTGAGCAACAGATGCTAAAGGGGAGAGTAATAGTTTTTTTTTGGCAGACAGGAGCGTGCATGCACATTTGGGAGCTGCATTACATCCTTCAGGTAGCACGCCTCACACTGCCCCTTCTGATTAACTTAATGTAAGTGTGGAAGGTGTAAAAATAGCACACCATCCCCATCTGTAATGCACGGGAACAGAGGACAAGACCATCTCAGGTTTAAACGACGATAACTGGCATGGAAAGAGCCATCAGAAGTGTACACGTATGCAGTAGCTTTTAAGTAGATATAAGTAGATGTATGTCAAATCTGAATGAGTACTTTATATAATTTATATTGCATAACTAAGGCTAATGTCCCTAGTGCTGTGGAAATAAAACATGATCAGGGTTGGTATATGGATAAATAATGAAAATGCTACACAATGGGAAATGCACCACAGTCACAAACTACAGGAAATGGACTTGGATAAAGCACTTTTTAGAGCTAATCTTCATATCTCCAAGTCTGGAGTGTGTGTGTGATTATCACAGACAAGAACAGACATGTTTCCCTGCACTGAGCAAAAAAAAACAGAAAATCTGTTTGCTTGAAATTTTCTTTCAATGGAAATTTAAGTGGAAATCAATAAATGTTCATGTGAAACATTATAGGACTTTTTCACTCAAGGTTAGTTATAAATTTAGCTTTAAATCTGTATAATAACCACTTCAGAGATGGGAATGCTTTTTCAGTGAGTAAGGAACCTGCATGACATTTTACTCTATTGCTCTTGTTGTGAAAAGTTCAGTAAAACTTCTCTTTCTGTCATGTCTCTCTCATCATTAGACTCTTACTGTAGTTTCCTGTTCATGTTATATAATGGCATGTTGGAAACAGTCACTAATGATCCTACAACTGCCCTTAGATGTCAGTTATAAGTAAGTTTTGAATGTCTGAAATATTTTTTCCTCATTACAGGGAAACATGTTGAAAAATATTGTTCGCACATATGCTACAGATGCAGTAGATAGAGGTTAGGCTGAGAAACACTAGACTATTTCTTTAAGGAAAGTGACAGCTCATGGAGTGCATGTGAACACACAGGGACGGGGTAATAGGTGTAGTTCGGAAAATGTATGCTTGAACATACACACACACACAAACACAAACACACACGCATACAGTGATTTTGACACTTTACAATGAGTGTAACACAGCAGTCACCTTAAAAAAAAAATACTGAACAAAGACACCTCCCACCCACACTGACCTCTTTCACTTGAATCAAAATGTATAGGAGAAAATATTCAAAATTAAAATGAATAACAAAAACACACACGCATAATATTTAGCAGCACTGCTAGAGCTGATGGAGAAGGTCATAGATTCAACTCATTATCTTTCAAAGTACGTCCCGTACACAGTGCAGCCAGCACACGAAGTACTGTACTAAGGCCAGAATCCTTAAGGTGATTAAGTCTACCTACCATTCTGTAGCACAGTGCAGTCTGATCAGATTTGGTGAAACAGTGCTAAGATTGATTAAGGTAAAAGTCTTTGTTGTAAGGTCACTGTCATAAAACCCTTGGCGTCGGGACAAAGACATAAACAGTCCAGTTTGAGCAAGATATTAATTAATTGCTCGCTGTTCACTGTGACAAGCGTATCTGTGCCTACACAAGCTGCAGCCCAGCCTCTCCTCAGCCTTCCAATGAAGCTGCATTTCACTGACCTTCTGGTTGAATTGACAGCCTTTACTGAACACTACAGCATTTAATAACACCAAAGCAACTGCCTTTACATATATAGATATATACATGAAGAGAATTGTTAATCAACTACATTACAACAGGATGTCCACGAGGCCATACTGTGACATTATCATTATTATTATTATAAGCTTCTCTCTGCTATTCATTCTTTTTTTTACACTAAAACTGCGATATGCATACATAAGCTAGACGATTTCAAACATCATAATCTGTCAAATACAGAAAACAGGAGGACACGTGAACACATAAGTGGAAAAACACAGTACAAATGAAAACACGCGAGCATGGCTAAATGAGTTCACACCCACTCGAACACATTGTTCCCCCCCACACACACACAAACAAATGCCTCCGTTACTAGTCTGCTAACCTCCTTAATGCTAATAAACGCACTGCCAGGAATATAAAATGACTGAATAATCATAAAAATGCAGTGAGTTCGCAATGTGGGTAGACAAATGCAATATAGAAGCGGTAATACATAAAATTCTGCTCTTCAGCAGTAAATACAGTGGATGGCTCTGACCTGTGAAGGTAATGATTCAGCAAAGCGCAGGAAAGGAGCTGCGTTCTTTTCTTTGTTTGTAACCGAGTGCTTTTTCTACTATTCATTGGAGCCTGAATATTTACCATATGAATGGGATGCTTTTTCTTTATGCCCTATATGCTGTATGCACTGATAAAATAGCTGACAAAGCTCTCCCCATAGCCACATGACAGACGGCACACAGCTAGCGGAGGACAATATCGAAGTGCACAATAAGGTACGCTTTTTATGAGGCCATTTTATGAGTTACTCAGCATCAGGGATCGCTAAGATCCATCAGTCATGGAACACTTTGGTACTGGTTAATGCACTCTAAATTAGAGAGGGGAAAAAAGGGAAAAGACAAAAGTTGACTTTTTTTTTTTTCCCCCCAGTTTTGAGGTACATTCATTTGAGCGGGAGAAGGAATGGCTGCTGGCCCTGCGATAGGACCCAAAGTCTTCACACAACCTGCAAGAGAGAGAGGGGGAGGCAAGAAAGAAAAAACACCACACAAATGTGCCCTATGAAAAGAACGGATCAGATCGACGGCTGGTGAGAAGGGAAGAAAGGCAAACCTTTTCACCAGGTCCTTGAAATACAAGCTGCAGGAAGCTAGAACATTTTGGTGGACTTCAAACTCTTTGCCTTCAACTACAATTTTCAGGTCTGTAAATTCTTTCTCTCTGCGTTGCTGGTTCAGCTCCTTCAACATCTCTGTAGAACAAAGAAAAAAAAAACAGACAATGCCAAATAATGTTTTAGAAATACATGTTCGATAATTAAAAGAAGACATAGAAGTAACAGAGAACTGAAAGAAAACGTGGAAATAGGCAACATATCGGCAAATTCTCTATAAGAGAAGAGGAGAAAAATGGACAGCACATTAGACAGTAAGCATACATTACAAACAGGCACACATCAGGAATTATGCTCAACAAACACCGATGAAATAGTGCTTCAGAGGTTAAAAAACACCTCTGAATGATGACAGTGTATACAGGTGACACTGAGACTTGGCACCAGACCCACATCTGATTGACCTACATAGGCTACATGTGCTGAATATCTGAAGCTTGACGTAAACACTTCAATCAAACAGGACACGGATCGATCCGACACTTTTTCTACGGAATTATGAATAATATAATAACTAGACGTGCTGGGGATGGATAAAGGCACAGATCAGCCACTGCAACACACAAATTCAATTTCCTGATGTGCAAATATATTTCACAATTCACTCAGTTAAATATTAAAGTGTTAAAGTCTCTCTCTCTCTCTCTCTCTCTCTCTCTCTCTAGACTTTTATCTGTGTATTATAAGCTGAAAAAAGCTCATGTAGTCATCCTCTGTAATAAACCTGAGGTAAGCTGGTAGAAAAGCAAATATGTTTGTGTTTGATTAAACGCTCAGTATGAGACACATAATCAATACACTATTACAACAGCGGTGCACCTCTGAAATTTCCAAACTGCATGAACCAAAAGACATATTACCATGTTCCATTATGAAAATTGCTTTATTTGAAGCATTAGCACCTGCGAAATATGATTTGTTCTTTCCTATTAAAGTCAGCTCAGGCAGGTTGAGGCAGATGTGCTCCTGCACGGAAGAAACAAAACAAGCACTTCACCAGACACAACACAACTGCAACTGTCTATGGTAAGAGACACAATATCAAAGAGATCCAAACATTTTTCGTTGCTCTTTTAAATCCTTTTAAACAAAAGTGTTTCTAGTGTAATTCCGATGCTTCGTTGTCTGCTCTTTACTATTTTAATGAGGAAAATATACTAGAAGTGGCCGTGCAAAAGAACAGACAAATATCCGACTGAAAAATGTGTAGTGTAGATATGTAAATGAACCAAATGATCAAAAAAACTAGAAGAGCTATGAACCGAAGAGGAAGTGGCTCCAATGTTTAATGAGGCTCTGTAAAGTGAACTTCCCCATCAAAATTTAAAAGAGGGGCAGTACAAGGTCAAGAGCTACTGACTGCCGAGCACACTCACTGTACTGACGGAGGGATCTTGGGTATTTCTCTTCTCAATACTCTGACTGCCGTTATAATCCCAGAGGCCAAAAAAAGATAATGATTTGCAGGTATGGTCAGTTAGTTGGTTTTCAGTTATTCCTGAATATTATATAGCCTCCGAGAAAGCTCAGAATAACTGACGTACACTATAATGATGACAAATAATAAATAACTACAATAAATAAATAAATAAATAATATAGTATCCTGATAACATTATAATTTGCTATTTTTTTATACAGAATTTTAATACAGGAATCAAAAAACATGTATATCTTTGGCACATGATACTCAAAGTCCATTTGGCATGACCAACTACAACAGAGCTGTTAAATTGTGCAGATCGTTAGCTAATAAACTTACTAGGTCGTTTTTCGTCGAGTTTTAGGATCAAGATAAGAACCTGATCAAAGGGGCGTACTAAAATAATGATTAATCACTCGAGTAAAAATGACAACTCTGCTGCAAAAATTAAGTGCGCAACAAAATCGGTGGACAAGTGTGTTACAGTTTTAAGAGGCGAAGTTGGCATTTCAAACAACACCAAAGCCACTAAAGAAAACACTGTAGAATGTTAGGTTTGTCGATACAGTCGAAATGCCACACATGGCTTGCAGGCACGAGGATAGATTGAACTGTGTTAAACGCAAGGAGCTATTTCAAAGTTGAATTCGTCCAAGGATGCCAACATAATGGGTTTGTGCGGAATGGAGTGAGGAGGTGAAGACACACAGGCAATAATAATGACAAGCTGAGCCAAAGTGGCCACTTCACTAATAGAGAAAAGATTATAGGGTATTCAAGGCTATCTGTGAATGCACCTGTAAATAAAGTTGTCTGGCAGCCATTCATGTCAACTTCACTTCTGAGTGAGAACGGGATGAACGAGACGATAATAATCTTTATAAATAATCTTTCTTGTTTTATCTGGACATGGTGTTTTTGGGTTGCATATGTCGGGTTTTTTATGGGAGGAAAACTGGTGAGGAAAATCAGGTGAAACCACTATTTAATAATAAAATAGACCACACCCATCCCATCTTGGCTTCTACTGGCTCCTAAGACAGAGGTTAGTGAATTCACAGGTCAAAGTTCACAGAAATAAAGTCAGTAACCGCAAAAGTGTGTCTTTTCACATCCTCGTGTTATTCTCACTTTAATTCAATTCAATTTTATTTGTATAGTGCTTTTAACAATGGACACTGCCACAAGCAGTTTTATAGAAATGTATAAATTCAGGATATAACTAGTAAATGTATGAATTTATCCCTAATGAGCAAGTCAGTGGCAACGGTGGCAAGGAAAAACTCCCTGAGACGACATGAGGAAGAAACCTTGAGAGGAACCAGACTCAAAAAGGAACCCATCCTCCTCTGGGTGCTAACGGATAGTGCGATTATAAATAATTCCCTTCTACATTATTTACATCTTCTTGTGTACTACATGGTCAAAACGTGCAGTTGTGTAAATGAGTGAACTGCCTTCTCCACTGGTAGAATTTTATATAACATCTGGTCAGAACACGTCAATGCTTAAGCTGAGA
The DNA here is from genome assembly GCA_037577455.1 of Pangasius macronema. NCBI lineage: Eukaryota > Metazoa > Chordata > Actinopteri > Siluriformes > Pangasiidae > Pangasius > Pangasius macronema. The sequence goes on from CM074963.1 coordinate 7,496,756, forward strand.
AAGCAGAAATTCATTTACGGTTAAACCATAGATGTTGGCACATCTGCATTAAAACTCTCACACACACACACAGTCAATACTTCTACAAATGTTGTAGATTAGTATGTTTATGTCACTGGCCTGACGTACAGACAAAGACCTTGATATCGCACCCTTGAATTATACAGTCATCCATCTGAATGTGTGTGTCTGTGTGATTGCCACTGTAACTGGCACAGCCATTGTGCACATGTGCGTGCGTGCGTGCGAGTGTGTGTGTGTGTGTGACCGACATGGCTTTCACCTCCAATCTCATGTCGCAAAGAACACCCAATTCACTTGCAGACCGAATAAAAGGGAGACAGCCGGAGAGAAATGAGGAACTTTAGCTGTAGTTGAACAATGGTTCTCCCGCAAAGTTGGTGGACACGGCTGATAGAAAAGAAAATTGCGGCATATAAGTGGAGGGTCAAAGCCCAGCGAGGAACAGAACGTCATTAGTGTGGAGCATGAAACAGCCGGCGGCATATGTGTGCTTTCCCTCAAACACACACACACACACACACACACATCTACACACACACACTCACACAAGAGGATGTGCATGAAGTGCTGCTAGTATTCCACCTCCACTGTTTAAATTAGCACTTAGAAGAGAACTCGAGGAAGGTGAGAGGTGTGAAATCCTGATGAGCTGTTCCAAGATATTAATGTAAATAAATTAGCCAGTGTTTGTACGTTTAACATGCTGAACTGGAAATGCAACATATCAAACCATACCAGGCCATGCATCTGGAAAAAAGGACCACTGAGTCTCCAGGTCAGGGTCAATCCGATTTTTTATGTAGTTAGGATATATCTCTCCCATGTTAGCATTTACAAGTCAAGTTGTAGTTCTAGTCTCCTATAGATAGTAAGTTAAGTATCTTGAAATAAGCATGCAAAGGCATCATATAGTTTATTAAAGCATCACAGTAAAACGCACACAGGAATCTTTTAGCTAAGTGTAGCCTTTTTAAACTGATCATAAGAATGGTACATGTTCAGAGCTAATGGGTGCATATAAGTGCTTAATGCAGCAGATATCTGTCAACATTAACATCTTATTTTTGCTTTATACGGTATTCTGTTACTTTATATTGTGTGTGTTACCTTCTCCTTAATATCTACTGCTTCTAAAATGTACAGTACTGTGCAAAAGTCTTCCAATATGTCTTCCAAAATATTGAGATGAAACATTTCTCCATTCTACAATCCACTGTAAAGAGCAGAAATAAGTAAACAGTAATATACATGTAATATGGCTAAGCAAGGTCAGTGTTTGGTGTGACGACGCTTTGCTTTCTCTTTAATAACGCATCAGGAGTATCAGATACACTGGGCACTTTTATAAAGAACCTGGCCGTAAGTATTTCCCTCACTGTTCTTCTGGAGACGTCTGACTGTCACCCTTGCGTCTGTATTTGTAGATAATCCCTGGCAGTCTTCATTGTGTTTTCTGTCTGAAACGTGCTCTATTAAGTAATGTGTTACTTTCTTTACTACATGTTACATATTTCTTTACTACAAAACACATAAATATTTTTCTCTAACATGTAATTTTTGTTGGAAAAGTAAAGTTTGGAAATTTGGAAATATGTTTTACTTACTCAGTATTGCAGAAGTCATAAAAAAAACATCTAAGACAAAATTTTTATAAAAAAAAATGAAAGTGTGTAAGATTTCGCACATTAGTGTGTGAACCTAAATGAAAAAACTGTTATCAGTGTTTTAAATTACTTGAGAAATGCTCATACAGAAGTTACACACACACACACACACACACACACACACACACACACACACACACACACACACACACATATATATATAAATATATATCAG
>CM074963.1:7498718-7525644 GCA_037577455.1 Pangasius macronema
AAAAAAAAATATATATATATATATATATATATATATATATATATATATATATATATATATATATATATATATATATTACACTGAATAAATAAATGAATAAGCTGACAGGACGACCCAATACGTTATTTTACGCTGCTCTTTTACGCTAACGTTGTACTAAACGCATATAATTAGAAGCAGCCGTTTATGAGATATTATCTCTTCATATGTCTTGTGTTGAGGCAGTGGATTAAAAGCACAATTAGAGTGTTATGTTGCTAATTATTCATTAGCTGCACATTTCTGAAAGGAGCAGCAGTAACAACGAGGATATTAGGGAAGAATATGAGAAAACCAAAAAAAACGCTGTTAATATTGGCAAGTTATTGTTGTATCATGGCGAAATATTATGTTTTAAACAAAAGAATCTGTAATTACTTAAAAAAGGTTTCATTTTTTTTTCTTTCTAGTTATAAATATCCAATATGTGACCTTTATCAGAATATAAATAGTCTAGAATGCTAACTGTAATAATAATAATAATAATAATAATAATAATAATAATAATAATAATAATAATAATAATAACGGTGCCATATATATATAAATATGCACAAATAATGTTATATTACAAAATTACTAATATAAATGATAATCTGAAATCAAATTGTGGAAAATAATTTAATAAAACCCAATTTAATTTATATTATTTAAACTAAAATTCATTATTTTTTTTAATCAAACCAACAATTTTAGATAAAGCTACTGTAAAAAAAAATATTGTTTATAAGTGATTTTCAAAACAAAAAAAATCTATATACTAGATTTTTGGTTATTGTGCATTTATCCAGTGTTTATAGTATATGAATATTTCAAAAAGTTTGAATGTAATTGTTTTTAAAATAAATAAACTCTAAAAAAAAAAAAAAAGGCCTAACTGGGTTGATAAAGGGCAGCATGCGGGGTTTGGGATGCGGGATGAGTCGGGAAGAAATCAGATCCAACTGTAAGAAATCTTAGTTTTTGCTCACATTTGACTTTATAATGTAGAGTATATATTTTATAGCTAGATTTATGATTTTGCTGAACCTTCAAAATTATATTTCTGTATTAATTTTCTAATTACAGTTTGGTTTATTAGCCTGCTGACAAGAAGTGCATTAGCTAACGTTATTTTGGGTTAAATATGGCTGTTGGCTTCTCGTAATAAACAAGAAATAATAAAGACAATATTTTAAAGATTAGATTAAATTCGCAACTAATTTTATTTACAGTTAATGTTCATTTTGGTCTGCTACATAACTACTGTATTAACTTTACTTAGAGTTAGTTAAAGAAAATACCTTACGTTTTTTCTGTAATATTATCTTGGCTTATCGGCCATCACTGGAGTGACGTAAATGCTAATCCTGCATTTGCTACTCTTTATTCATGATCACACAGATACGATATGATCATGGTTTAGTTGAGTACGGCTGCTTTTACTCTAGGTGTTATTGTAGAGAAACAGCGCTGCATGAAGCGTCTTTTGTGCTGAAATAAAAAAAACAGAAGCCGCTCGTGCGACGCGCACACTGTAGCCATGACAACTTGGGTGACTACAACCTAGAAATGCAGTTATTTTTACCCACAATTTGGATTAAAACCCAACCTCGCTGGATCAAACCACCCCATGCTGGATTAGTCCATATTAGAAACAGTGCTGGGTTTCCAGAATGACCCAAATCTGCTTCTCTTTAACCCACTGTAGTATCTTGATGGCAGCTTGGTAAATTATATTATTATTATTATTATTATATATATATATATATATATATATAAAAGATTTACATGATGTTGAGCTGTCTGGACATCTTTTGTCTTGAAAACTGTTTTTATAATATGACATTATGGTTGACTACTAGACATGCTTTTGCATAAAAGAAAAAAAAAGCAGTAAGAGTCTCTTATCTTGTATTGCGATATCAAACAAAAGTCTCTAAAACACTTCTTTGGCCAGATAAAAGCCAGAGGGTTGGTGTGAAATTCATTCTTTGAGAAAAGCTAACTGTAGGCTCAAGTATATAAAAGGATAATAGACATACACACAGAACGGCTGAAAGGCTGTAAAGAAAAAAAACTAGCTGTATATGAAAGAAAGTGCTTGATGCACTAGGGTTTTTTTTTCTTTTCTGAGAGCTCATGGAATAAAATCAGACAGTTTTTGCACGACAGTCGCATAGTGGTAAAGTGGAATAAAATATCTACAGACAGTGGTTCTGCAAGTGTGGTTCTGCAAGTGTGCTTGCCCAGATTATTCTAACAGGCAGATGATAAGTTGATAAGAAAGAGAGCCAAAGCAAGAAGAAACTCCAAATCAAATAACAGCAGTGCTAACAGCTACACTTCCTGGAAGCTTCCATATTTAAAGGTGGATATGCCGTAGAGTCACACAGGCTTTATCTTACATGGACACTCGTACTTATGTATTTGGATGTAACTTTAAAGTCATATTTCACTTTCTTGTGCAGTTTACCTTACCTTGCACGTGTGTAAATGATAAGATGTACTACACTCCTGACACCATCCTCCTTCAGATATTTTCTGGGGTTCTTCTGAGAACTTCGGTGTCCATCACAAGACCATTATAAAGCCCTGGTGTTCAGCGTAATCCATAAAGAGCCCTTTCTCATATGTAGTTTGGGAAAGGCAGTGCTCTCTCAACCCCTCTCTACAGAGAGAGACTTCACACTGTGGGGATTATCGCGCAGATAAACCAAGGGCCTCGCCTCGTGCGGGAGAAGACGCCCTTCGGCCTTTGTGTTCTCTTCTCCAATAGAATCCCAAAGGGTGGTATAGACCCACGCTGCATTCTGAGACCACCGGTCCACACACACACACACACACACACACACACACACACACACACACTCACACACGCGCTAGCTATCAGGTACCTAGCGGGCCGCACAGAACAGGAGAAGTGCCAGCAGCCGTACGTGACGCAAGATCCATCAGGAGCGCTGCAGCAGCCGATCCGTCATTTTGATGTGCCTGAGCCACGAGCTGCTGTGATTCTTTCCCTCTAGGTTCACTCGGCTCCACTCTAATAGCTCTAGTTATTAATACTGCTGAGAGACAGTTTCGCCTTTCTCAAGTAGCACTGGCAAAATGCATCTAAACAACAGCACAGTGAGATGCATTAATGACATATAATAAAGCCATACTTCATCAGATGACACTACAGGCGAGATCTGCACAAAGCTGACCAGGATGGTGATTAGCACACTCCATCAGGACGGATGCTATTAAGCATGAAAATAACTAAAACACTGCAAACATTTGTTTAATGAAATGTTTAAGCACTTTAGTTTCAGGCCATCAAGAGAGGTTTCAGGGGTTTGTGGGAGTTTTACAGGGATGTTCACATTCAGCAGTGCAAAACTGCTCTTTATCAGTTACTGCAACTTATTTTAGGGTTCATTTAAAATTTCTTATTAATGTGAAAAGCACTTTGTGGTGCTTGATAAAAAGTATTATATTATATATATATTATTATAATTACTAGTAGTATTAGTTGTTGGAGTTGTGTATCGTAATAGTAAACAAAATATGGTTGCTTTGATATTGCCGTATATAAAATTGTGTTTATTATTATTATTATTATTATTATTATTATTAATTCCACAAAGTAACTTTTCATGCTATCTCTTCATGTTATACAGTGAATCATTGACTTATTTATGATAATTTATTATTGCAGGGATTGTCCTAATGCGACTTAGGTTGCTAAAAATAACAAATGCAAATTAAACAAATATATTGTGAAAATAATGACCTATGTTAAATAGGGTATATTGGATTTGTGGAAAATGTTGATTGCAAACATGGTAACTGTAAATTTAAAAAAAAAAAAAGATGTAAAAAATAATTTGGTTGTGTTGGGTTCAATTTTGGTACGGAATTCAATTTAATGATATCAGAAAATTTCCAGCCCTACCACGGCTTAATAAATGTAAAAAAGTGAAGTGTTTTCCAAAGTTCTGAGTAGATCAGTGATACGTGTGATCAGAGCCGTATCGTCTGGACGCAGCAAGACACTGATTAAAAATGGAGAGAGCTGTTATTACTCATGCCTTTATCTTCTCCTATGAATCAATTTAGCCTGGCTACTGTAATTTACTCAAAATTATTAATGCAGGCATCCTGAAGTGTCACTGCTGCATGGATAAACACACACACACACACACACACACACACACACACACACACACACACACATTCAGAAAGAGCAAACAGACACACTGCCGCCTGCATAATGATGATAATAAAAATATCTGCATAATGAAAATTAATCTATAAGAAATCATCACTCACTGTGTTGGACAGGACGACAACTTGTGTGTAAGTTTCACACTGAACATGGCCTTGTGTTCTTTAATTAATTGTAAATGAAAATACGCTCATCTTTGCGGCTGTCAACCGACAATGAAACATCAGCCACTCTGCCAGTTTGACTGCTAAACCTAACCGGATCATTCTAGTCCAGGTCAATACATGTATATCTACATTTACAGTGTCTAGGAATTGACCACATCAGCTAATTTAAAAGACAGATTTATAGGGAACACACTCCTGCCTATTTCATGCCCAGGACACAGTATAACATAGTAACATTTAATGCATGCCTATAAAGCCTTTGGCATAGAGATAAAGTCTGTTAATGAAAAGGAAAAACCCAGCAAGACTTAATCTGTCAACTTACTCTACATGTTATGGTTTAATTTCCCAGGCAATGCATCTTTGCATCCACCAGTAGCTTCATCTTACTGCACAACGTCAATAATTTTCACACCTAGATGAATACAGTTTAGCATAAAACCGCATCATCAATTTGCCAGACTCTGAGTTTCCTCTTTGTGCTTCGTGTCCAAACAGAACACTCCAACGCTCCAGGATGATGACTGTCATGTGCATTAATGTGCATAGGGCTGAAGCTGTGTGTGATTTGTTTCAGGAGTGTGATAATAATAACGATGGTAATAATAAACTTTAGTGACAGAAGACTTTTCATACACCTGTTGCTGCATGTAATAAAAAGTAATGGAAGAAAATGCACAAGTGATTTAAGCAGCCAATCACGTGGCAGCAGCACAGTGCATAAAATCATGCAGAAGCATTTACATATTATGTTCACGTCAAACATCTGAATGGGAATAAATGTGATCTCATTGGCTTTGACTGTGAAACTACTAACCTCTTGAGATTTTCACACAGGACAGTCTCAACAGTTTACACAGAATGGTGCAAAAAGCAAAAAACATCGAGTGTGGAGCAGTTCTGTCAGAGGAAATGCCTTGTTTATGAGAGAGGGCAGAGGAGAATGGCCAGACTGGTTCAAGCTGACAGGAAGGCTAACACGAATAATCAATCTTTACAACTCCTGCGAACCGAAAAGCATCTCAGAACATCCTCCACGCTGAACACTGAGGCGGATGGGCTACAACAGCAGAAGACCACACTGGGTTCCTCTCCTGTCAGCCAAGAACAGGAATCTGAGGCTACAGTGGGCACTGGACAGGACACCGCCACTGGACGGCTGAAGGCTGGAATAAGATTAGGCAACATGTGAACATTAACCGAAGCTCTTGACCTGCATCGGCATGGTTTTATGCATTGCCACGTGATTGGCTGATAACTGAATGAATAAGCAGCTGTACAAGTCTTCCTATTAAAGCTGGTGGTGAATGTGTGCATATTTTTATTATTGTTGTTATTACTTTACTATTATTATTATTGTTATTATTATTATTATTAGTAGTAGTAGTAGTAGTAGTAGTAGTAGTAGTAGTAGTAGTATTGTTGTTGTTGTTGTTGTTGTTGTTGCTTCTATTATTATTATTAGTAGTAGTAGTAGTAGTAGTATTGTTGTTGTTGTTGTTTCTATTATTATTATTATTATTAGTAGTAGTAGTAGTAGTAGTAGTAGTAGTATTGTTGTTGTTGTTTCTATTATTATTATTATTATTATTATTAGTAGTAGTAGTAGTAGTAGTAGTGGTAGTAGTATTGTTGTTGTTGTTGTTTCTATTATTATTATTATTATTATTATTATTATTAGTAGTAGTAGTAGTAGTAGTAGTAGTAGTAGTGTTGTTGTTGTTGTTGTTGTTGTTTCTATTAGTAGTAGTAGTAGTTTTACAGAAAAATAAAACTGACCTGAGCGGCAGTGGAGCTCGATGCCATTATATTATCTTGGCAACAGATAAAACCTACTCTGAAATACTAAAATAGACCTCTAGCGAAATGGCAGCCAGTCAGTGGGCTAAAACTGACAGAATCTCACCACACTGCTGGATCCACACATGACAGGGCTGGCGCTGGAAAATTAGGTGAAAATTAGGAAGGAAATTACATAACTTTTATATTTTTATTTTTTTTATAAGTATGAAAAGACACACACATTTTCCAGCTCTGCATTGCTAAGCAATGATAAAACACAAGTTATTGCCCTGACACAGGAACAATGGTAAAATAAACAGCTGCTGGACGTGGACGTAAGCCATGATCATTTTACACAGAAATTTCACATACATGTCTTTTCCTTGTAAACTTCAGCCAAACACTTGAAAACAGACAATAAACTGGAAACCGCAGGTTCACATTAACAGTTTCTCACTCCAGTTCAAGAAGAATAAGTGTTTATTGAAAGACAAAAGGTCTTTTTGTCTCTGCTGGGTTACAGCGGCGCCTGCGTTTTGGAACCGTTTTGGCGTGAATTATTTCTACGTTTGAGAAGGAGATGCAAAACTATCAGGGTAAATGCTATCAGCGCAGCTGGGAGATTTCATGATGACATTCATTGTGTCTTGCCATTTTCACTTGCATTACACTGCTATTTGTGTAACCTTGTTTCTCATTCAGTAATTGAACACATTCTCATTAGTAGAGAACAGAAAACATGCTTTCAGTATCTGCCATTTGAACAGGAAGCTTTATAGATAAAACGTTACTGCCTATTTTAATCCCTGAGCACAATATTGCACATCAACATTTAACTTCTGCCAATTAATCTTTTGGCACAGAGACTGTCTGCTATGGAGTGCAGGGAAATGGAGTCTTTTCTAGGTTGACTCCACTTAAACACACAAATCGATTTGTGCTTGCAGTGTGTATGGAGCTGGAAAAGATATGATTCCGGGGTGCCTCGCTGCCCTGAATATCACCAGCTTGGTAATGAGTGGCAGAAAAGCATAGCGATCTTCATAACCCTTTCTTGTTGTGCTTCTACTTCCAAGGCATCTGCGAGTGGGTTGGGGTGTGTGTGTGTGTGTGTGTGTGTGTGTGTGTGTGTGTGTGTGTGGTGGGGGAGGGTGGGGGCTATACGGGGTCTGAGGGAGGATGGGCTCACACTTTCTATCTCACACTTTCTGTTTCAAATCTTGGTTGACAAAATATTTGCCATATAAAAAAAGAGCAGTCTTTAGAAACTGATCTGCATCCATTTTCTCTGACCCTTATTCAACGCTGTGTTCATCATCGAACTGTGTGGCACAACTAGAAAAAAAAAAGAGAAGAGGTTCTACCACCAACAAGAGCCAAGGCTGCTCATTTTCTCTTGGTTCTTCTCTTCTCTTCTCTTCTCTCTCTCTCTTTTTTTTTTAAATACATGTGGGTCCACATGTCACAGGAAGCAAGCAATGTGAACTTAAGACTCGTCTTTAACCCACAGTCTAATCCCTTCTGCCATCAAATTGCCCCTGTCGTTCCCCTAATCACTCTAGCTCCCTACTGAAAACAGGTCATTAAAGCACTGACTTAGATGGCCTGTATTCGGAGAAACTGAGGCGAGAGGCGCGAGAAAAGAAAAGAATAAAGGTAAAGGGGGAAGCAAGAGAAATAAAAGGGCAAACATGAGAGAGAAATGTGACAGAGAGAGACTGAGAGGAGAAGCGTGGTGACAAGCCGTGGACGTTTCAGGAACGCGGAGTGAATAAGAGAGAACTCGGTGTTTTCCCGACCGAATCTCTGAGTGGACCTGTCTGGTGACGCGGCGTGTTATCTTGAAAAGTGAGTGATTAATGGAAGCGGTGCAGGGTCCGGGTACGGCCCAGTCGGCCGGTGCATGATCAATCTTAATGAGCTCTCTCGCTAGCTGTGTATTATATTAACTGCAAGGGCTGGAACGTATGGGCTCGCGGTGGGATTCTCCTTTCTAAAGCATGATAATGAGCACAGACTTCATCTCCTCTCCCACACCGAGCTTCACTCCGGCTCAGAATAATGTCTCAATGGAGGCACTCGGAATAATAATGCACAAGGGGCTGTCAGTACCGTGGCAGCAGCTAAATCTATGCAGTGTGACACAGCCTGGGTTGGTGGCGTGTCTTTTTTCATAAGTGAGATGAGCAATCCACAATAATTACCTGATTGCTCTGTGAATGTTTACATTAAATGCAGTCTTCTGAATGGATTTGTTTCTCTGTGACAGGTGGACTGTTCCTATTAAATGTGGCCTGCTAGTAAAGTAAGACATTTATAACAATATATTCTAATTACGTTTACTACTTCATGTTGCACTTTGTGTACTAAGATTCTTTTTCCTTACTTTTTTTTTCCTAAACAATGTTATCCAACAAAACAACAAAAGCTGGCGAGCGCACGGTCCGCTGTGGCTGCAATTAGATTAGAGCTGGAAATCAGGTTTAACTACAGTGCTGACGCAAATATTCGAAATGGATCTCTAAGATCTTTAACATCTTTCTCAGGAGACGGCAAAGACGTGCCAGTAACACTTTCTCTGAGATTTTCATCCTGTATTCTTAAATCATTACGACTGTAAGAATTATAATTCTTTCTAAGTATTTTTATAAACTCTATATAAACTTTTGTTACAGCATGATTATAATAAAAGTGATTATAATAAAAATTATTAGAGATTTTAAAAATGCTTCCAAGCAGTCATTTTCAACTTACAAAGAATTATAAGCACGCTTATAATGATTAATAACTATGGCCTTCATAGAAAGTGTTAGCAAACAGTCTTCAGTACTGGAATATTATCAGTAAGCAGGACAATACAACGCTTCTCAACACTCCCAAAAGCATCCGCTTGGCAGAAAGGCATATATATTTTTAAACAGGCACATCAAGAGGTTTGTACAATTCATCTATTTTGCATGATTAATCTGCTTTACTGTGGTGATCACAGGCACAAGTCAAAGCTGTCGTGAATTTCTAACCGACATCCAGAGAAGCCCAGTAGCTGTGAGCTAATCACAAAATGGAGGCTTCTCCTTCATCTCCTTCATCATCACAGCCTCGTCTAATTCAGCAGTCAGGCAGCCCGTCATATACCTCACACTTTTCCGGGATTCTTCTTCACCAAGAAGTATATAGTACTCCAAATATAGTATTGGTATTCAAATGCTGGGAATTTGAATTTGATGTTTGAGTCTGTTCAAGTTTTTTTTTTTTTTAAATGGCATTTGAATTACAATGTGGCAGAAACTGCTGTCCGCGAAGCAATTTAAGAAAAAATTCTGAAAAAGTGAGTGAGAGAAAGTATCCAGGTTCCATGAATAGCAATAAATCATGTACCTATTGAGTTCGACTGAATGCCTGCCTTTCTGCTTTTGTGTCTCAGGTTTAGAGGCACAGGCAGCGACCAATTCAAACCGCCACACGAGCGTAGGGCACGCGTTCCCAAAACGAAATATTTACCCATTTCAAATCATTCCAGTTGAAAAACTTTAATTTAAATGTAAATATATGTGTAAATCAGTGCTCATCACTACTCTCTGGTGATAATATTTCTTTCTGTACCTACTAATGATAACTATATTGCTAGCGGAAATACAATCTCAACATCAAATCAACCATGTTCCTCATCTCATACAGCTAAAGGGGAAATGGAAAGAAAAGGTGTTTGGATTAAAATTTGCATCAGCTCTGGTGAACAGAAAAGCATTTTTAGAGAAGCATAAAGTGGATGCATGTACGCTCGTATGTTTGAGGGGAGGTGAGGACGGTTGTGTGTAAGTGTGTCTGACAACATTATGACTGCTCTAACCCTCAGTCTGAGAGCAGCACTCATGAGGTGGCCTCTCGATCACGCTGCTAACTACCTGTCCAAACTGATTAGCGCTCTAATTGAGCTGTCTAGACGACCCAGGTGTTAGTGCGGAGAAATCAGGAAATCAGGGCCGGAACAGAGCCATAAGCTTCAGCTACAAAATAACTCCAAGTGAGACATAAAATGATATATCCTGATACCGCCATCCCTTCTGAATATACCTAGGAGCGTGACGGCATCTCATTTTTCATTTCAATACTTCCACTCCGATAAGCAAAGAAACAATAATATAAGAAATGTATTTTGGCAGTCGACGGGGGACCTTTTCACATGTGCTGGGGTCTGATGTGGTGGATTTCAGAGACGCAGCAAAGTGAACGCTGTGCTACTCGCTAAGAGTGGCTCTATTTCAAAAAAGTAACGTTGTCCCATCCATCACGTCCTTATCCCCGTGGTGCTGTCAAATGACCCCGTTCCTCGCTTTCTCCTTATTAACATCCATTTACAAGGTGAACAGCAAGACAGCATATATAAGACATGATCTATGGCTATCTTTTCCCTCTATATAACCCTCGCACAGCTGGGAAGGTATGGTTATTCACTGTATGGCCTGAGGCTGTTCTGTCCTGCTGATGCAGAACCTGCTGGAAAGAAACCTGCGCTCCTGTTTCGGTGCCAACAGCACACAATATACCTTCAGCCTTCCACACACTCTGACCCAACTTGCAACGAGGTGACAGCTTGCGAAGGAGGAAGCAACACGCATGGAGCAACTGCCCCTCTGATGGTGCTGCTTCAAAGTCAGGCATCCCAGCATAACTTTACTACAAAAAAAAAGCCAGTGCTTGAAAGGTGGCTGTGATTCATGGCCCAGACTGCCTTTAAATACACACATGGAGACATGCACACAAATCAACACACTCGCAGGCACTTCCTAGCTCGTCCTCGTCCTCACTCAGTTGTTCATGTGGGCAGGTGAGAAATTGCTCTCTTAAAAGCCACAGGGCAAATCAAGTATGTACTGATGCCTGTGAGCGTTTCTCTTTTTATTTTAAAAAAAACATTATAACAGACAAATGCCTCCAGACTGTGAAGGTCAAACAACAGTAAACACACACACACACACACACACACACACACACACACACACACACACACACACACACACAGGTAGCTGTGGAAATCCAGAATCCTTCCTTATGTTCAGAAAGAGCTGTAGCTGGGGTAATTATGTCGTGTCTACTTCCGATCAAACTTTCCACGTGTATACCACATACTATACACGTGGAAACTAGGAAGACTGGTTATGATCCTTGTCAAGGTGTCATCTGAGGACGACCTGCCCTTCTCAAATTCAGCCCCAGAGCCAAGGACACGCAAGGCTTCCCTTCTTGCCGTCCCACCTCACTCTATCACAGCTAACCTTTTCAGCATGTTGCACTTAGCCATGATGTGGTAATGTAAGAGAGAGAAGAGGAGCACTTCTCACACCTGTACGAGTACGCGCTGACTTATGAAGCCTCTCTCAATGGAGGACAAGGCTCTAAAAACCCCAAAGCACTCACAGCCCCTGTGCTAGGAAAGCTCTCAAAAGTTCAAAGAGAGCAGTAGGAAAAAAGACAGAATGATCCTAAGAATGTTTTTTCTGAAGTAAAGTGCACCACACTCTAAGATTTTGCTGTCCAAGCTTCTGCACAATCTAACGCCTTGACAAACAACGATGAAAAAGCCTCTGTCACAAGAGAATTCAACACAAATTCTGAAGATCCAGATACATAAAAATCCTTGCTTAGAATGATCAAAAGAAGCATCTAACATGAGTGAATGGTGACAACAATTACATTTAGTGATTATTTCTTGGCTGTAAATAAGACAGTGGTTTGAAGTGGAAGTTTGGTTTGTAGTTGTGCATCATGTTACCACTTTTGACTAAAGCCATGGACTCTGAACAGATGAGATACTTGTCAGGAACTCGAAGACTAGAGTAAATGCATGCTTCTCTGGCTAATCATCTTTCAACATTCAGTTTTTTTCTGTCACTTTACTAATCACAACCAGACAGGGAAAATGTTGTTTTTTTTTTTTAAGAGAAAAACTCTTTTCTTGATGAGCTGCCTTCAGGTAAATAATTTACATAAATGTATGTGATTGCAAGAGAGGATTTGCTACAGAAATCACATTGGCTCATGCTTACAAAGCTAGAGTCCCTTAACTACGGTCATTTTCCCCCCAAAATATCTCTGCTGCAGCATTTTCCAAGTGCTCAGTTCTCTCCACTGAAATACAACGCTGGCTTCGTATCCAGACCGTGGTCCTGCAGTCGACAAACTCTCCTCTATCATGTTCCCAGAAAATATAATATTTTACTTCTCATTACAAAAAAAAAGTAATCATAACCTTCACTGATACATGAAGCTAAAAAAAAGATTGAATTATTATTTATGGTATCATGGCATGATGGTATTTTTTTAAAAGCAATGATAAACAGTTAAATGCAACAAATCGTGCAACATAAACAGCAAAGGTCCTCAAAAGTCCTCACTTACAGAGCTTGTATGCCAATTCAATGAGCTATGCATGACTATTGGACTTCAAAAATCTCTCATTTTTGTGGCTTAAAAGACAAAGCTGGATCAGTGTGGTAAGTAAATTGCTCCTGTTTTATAAAGCTCACAAAAAAAATCAAATGAGCTTAAAAGCCAATCCAAACCTAGATTAAAAGGTTCATTAAATGCAGAAATTGCTCAGGGAATACTGAACATCTGTTTCAGGCTAACAGGGCCTTGTCTAAGGTTATCTTGTGCAAACAACAATTTATTACCACGAAACCAGTTAAGTTTCCACAGTACACAACTCTCAGAAGGCAAGAAGTTCTCAGGGAAAGTAACACATCCAAGTGGCATTTGTTACTGCTGAAATCCACAACCTTGGAAGTGCTTTGATTCAGCTGGTCCTGGGGTTTATTTTAACAACCTCCCAGCAGCATGTTTGTAGCATCTTTCATTGCCAACATCAAATGCAATTTCCTGGAAGAGATAATATATGACAACCCAGGGCAAGTTTGTTATTTTCAGAAGGCCAATGAAAGCCATGTTTCTCATGGCTCTGCTCTCTTACCTTTAGGATGGCCAGGATCTGTGAACTCGTACTTCCCCATGCCCACTGTACGTAGCATCTGCAGCCCGTTCGAGCCCTCCTGATTGGCTGAGGCGGGCGAAGGCTGCCCGTTGGTTAGTGGCAGTGCAGCGGAAGGCAGAGCGGGCAGCTGCATGAGTGGGTGAGTCAGGTGCCCGTTGCCCACTACGCTGTGTCCTCCAGCTGGCATGGGCGAGGGGGTGATGGGCGGCTGGTTGGTGCTGTAAGGCGACTGGTTCTGCAGGCTGAGCACCAGGCTGCCGGGCGGCTGGGATGAGTGCGGAGGAACTTGGAAGTGCGCACTCATGAGCGGGTGGTGAGGGGGAACCGGAGTCTGGATGGCAGGGGTCACGCCAATGACAGGCGACTGGACAGAAGCTCCCTGGCTGTAGGCAGGAGGCTGAGGAAGCGTGTATGAGTGAGCTAAGAGACTCGGCTGACTCACTGCAACCACCGGAGGCACCCATGGAGGGCCTGATGAAGGAGGAAATAAATACAATGAGAGAAGGTTACTTATATCTGAAGCGATTTCATATTTAAAAAGTCATTGTTTTAGGTTTTAACAATTATGCAATCATGCTATATTGTACTTTATCATTTATGTTGAATTTATTTATTTGTTTGCTTGTTTCTTTGTTTTTATAGTACTACTGTAGTAGCAGTAGTGTTAGTAATAGTAGCAGTAGTGTTAGTAATAGTAGCAGTAGTAGATGTAGTAGGTATAGTAGTAGCAGTAGTATTAGTAACTGTAGTAATAGCCCTAGTAGGGCTACAATCTGTTGTGTATTATTTGGTTTGAGTATTATTTTTGCCAGTGGGAAATCTTGGATGTTAAGACAAAGTAAAAAAAATGTATATATAGACAGTGGAAAAACAATGCAAGGTCAGCGTTTTAATGGCATGTTCATGATACATTTTAGTGAAAAACCTTTTAATTTGTTCCCCCTTAATTTCGTTATGGCCAATTCCCATCCAACAGTCAGGTCTCCCTTATAATATGGCAGCTACCAGGGGAAGGTGAAGGCTATTTCACGCTTCCTCTGAGACACATGAAGCCACCCAGCTGCATCTTTTTAAAACTGCTGCTTGCACCGCGTCACAGGTTAGCGTTATCGGCATACACCTGGTGGAAACCACTATCTGGAGAAAAAGGCGTACGTGCTCGAGTGTCTGAGGGTGCTAACCGAACACAACGACACCAACTGTCCCCTCTGTGTCATAGCCATCCCTCCCACCCAGAGAGACAGATCATTTTAGTCTAGTGGACTCCGGGCCACGAATGGCCACGGCACAGACAGGATTTGAATTCGCAAGCGAATAACATATTTAAGACGTTAACTAATTTTTCTGAAAAAAAAAAAATGAACAGAATGTTTTAATTCGAGGTCTCGGCAGTTTGACTGCCTATGACAGTTTGTGTTTTTGTTATGTGTTTTTGTCATTTTGCAGCTTTGTACGTGTCGAAATTAAAACGACTCATAACACACTGGAGTGTGATATTTAGTAAAATATTTAGACCGGAATTTCTTGTTACGTAAATAGAATGTAGTCGTAAAAGGGACGTTTTCCACATTTATTTCCGTAGGTCTGAGACCGACTGTATTAACTAATGAATTCAGTAATTAATTCATGTATCACTGAATCTCAGCACCAAGTATGAATTATATTCAGTGTCAGAAAGTTCCCTTCATATCCTGAAACATAAATACTGGGCATAATATGAGCTGATGAGACCCACTGTAGTCCATTTATCCTGGGTGCTACAGGTGCTACAAGTCTGTTGACCAAAACCAGAGAAACGGCTCATGGGAAAGCTTATCCACATCCACAACAGGCCCGATTAATCTCATGAATATTCAGAGACTTTGGACCTGTGCCCTGCCTCCTCTGGAAAAGGAACGAAAATAGCACAGAAAGCCTATGGGGTACATTATACCAAGAGGGGAGAAAGGAAGATTTAAAAACATTATTCATGACACTAGCCCTAGTTGCACTGTAGAGTGGATACAGGGAGAGATAGTAATGAGAATAGATGATCTACTGCAGCCTGTGTGAGCATGTTACCTACATTATTCAGTAAAATCTTAAAGCTCATCATTACAGAAAGCACAGGATGCCTCTTTCCCAGGCTGCACCATGCACCATTATAAAACACCCATCCATCCATTCTCTGTACCGCTTTTCCTACGCAGGGGCACGCGGCCTATCCCAGGGGACATGCGGCACAAGGTGAGGAACACCCTGGATGGGGTGCCAGCTGATTGCGGGAACAACTGCCCACACACACACACACAAACACACACTACAGACAATTTGGAAATGCCAAGCAGCCTACATGCATGTCTTTGGACTATTGGAGGAAACCCCCTGAAGCACGGTGGAAATATGCAAACTCCGCACACACAGGGCAGAGGCGGGATCCAGGCGATAACCCCCAACCCCGGAGGGGCGAGGCAAGGTGAGGCGAGGCGTCAGTGCTAACCACAAAGCCACCGGACGTATCACCTACCACTTCATTCTTTATCAAAGATATCGAAAAGTTCCTGTAAATTTCTTCACCATAATTACATTCACAAGCCTGCACTCATTAGCACTGCCCAACATGCTCACATTTTTTTGCAGTCTTCAGCTGCAAAGTTAATGAAAGGTTTTTAGAAGGGAAAAGTGATTGTATTAACATGAAATGGATCCTGGACTTGATTGCTCTCTTGTCTCCTGTAATTAAAATGAGTTATGATGAAATATCAGTTGTTTCATACATGATTCTTTGCCCTTGTAAAGTCCATTTTAAAATCCATCTAATTAAAATCCAAAACATACATTAAAAAGAAGTCTGAAGAAAAGATGGAGGAGAAAAAAAAAACTTCCTGAGCATTTCTTTTTAGCTAATTCATTAATTCTAGCCGAGCTGTTAGCAGGACCCATGTAGTACACTTCAATTAAGTGGAGCTGGTTTCAGAGCTAATGGAGCTCAGACAGGGTGCTGTAAGTGTGAGAGGAGCCTAATGTGAACACTGCCTCCCTCTGGGAGCCCCTCATTCACACACACACACAGAGGGCCGGTCACGACGGCCAATCATCAAGGTCAAAAATAACGACCCTCTCCACAGGCAGGTTTGCCCAGCATTGTTTGAATTAGTGTGGGTCTTCTCAGTCTGAATGATAATTGACACTTTTCAATTTTTCATTATTGCTTTTTACTGCGCAAAATATAAAGCGCTAGCTGTGCTGATATCAAAATGAATCTGTGTTACATGCGTCCCGGTTTGGTTACTCGCTCGTAAGGTTCAAGTTCTCTTTCACCGCTTCGTGAATGATTTAGCATGCTAACATTAGAAGGCTGCCAGAGTAATGGGAGAAAATTGGCAGCTCTAAAGCAGCGAGTGTGAGTTCATCTCTGCAGGACCACTTACATACTTATTATACATGTCACATTTATTTTTAAATCTTAAACCTTGTCACTGTGCGTATATAGAATCAGATGGGCAACGATTGCAATTTACTATGTTGTCATGTATAATGATGATAAAGCTGATCAGACTATTTCGATATGATGTTATTTTGGATATGATAACGTTGCTTTCCAGTGGCATCCGGGACTGATATAGAGAGAGGTGAAAGAGTGCAGCATACCCGCGGCGTCGTTCTCTCGGTGCTGTTTGACTGGAGGCTCGTCCGTATCCCATGGCGTGGACTGGTTGATGGGTGTCTGGCCCCACCTCAACCCCGGAGCCAGGAGCAGTGCAGGCGTCTGATTCTCACCAGGGGAAAGGCCTGCAGGCTGCGGAAATCCACACAGAGCAAATGTGTTAGTCAGACCAATAACACACTCAGAAGCAGCGCTCTTTGAGTCTTTGATTTGAAAACCCTCTGAGGACAAAACCTCCCCCTGCATCTGGCTGCACAAGTTTCATTGCAGGAATAGTTTTCCTTAAACACACGGTACATTTGCTATATTTTTACGTTCACATTTGGTATGTCGTGTTTATAATCCCTTCATTTCTAAGTAAATTACACGGGGAAATAAAAGGAGACTAATTTATACACAGGCATGTTTATGCTTCCTCAATTAATTATTGGGTGCTTTGCCTTAGTATAGTCCTTATTAATGTCCATATTAAATCTATTTTTAATACCAGAAATTAAAGGGCCAGTACGTAATTATTGGGGATTTACATATTCGGAGACCCCTGTGGCATTTCATATCAACAGTTGTGCTCAGAACATTTTTGTCTTTCTTTGTCTTTTTGTCTGTGTTGGCTTTTTTACGTATTAAATGTAGAAAAAGTTCATTGAAATCTTAATCATATGCAATACAGTTTGCTCAGGAATTTGTGAGAAAACAAAATCTTCTAGTATTCTTACTGCTCTGTTTCTCATTTAAGATTCTTAAACAAGCTGCTTTCCACTTATTTCTATTTCTCTTGCGCTCCGAAGTATTTAATGAGTTAATTCTTTATTTCTAAAGATTTGGGGGGAAAAAAGTAATTCTCTGCTAATCTCAATTTTGAAGCTATTGTGTTGTCAATTGTTTTCCATTAATGAGTTTTTAACCTCTTATCTGCTCAGATGTTAAATATTCTCTCTATATTGCATTTGGTGAACAAATCAAAAATGAAGCTAAAATAATCTGAAATATAAGCATTGAGAGAGAGAGAGAGAGAGAGAGTGTGTGTGTGTGTGTGTGTGTGTGTGTGTGTGTGTGTGTGTGTGTGTGTGTGAGGCCACTTTAATAGGAACACCTGTACCCCCTGCTCATTCATGCAATTATCTGCCAATTATCAGGCAATCATATGCCATAAATCATACAGATACAGGTCAAGAGCTTCAGCTCAGTTAACATTTACATCAAACATCCTTCCCTCACCCGTTTTACACTAGAGTCAAACAGGTACCGGTTTACTCGACAAACTCATAAAGTCTTTGAAGACTAGAGGTGGAATGTTCATACACAGCAGTCTCTAGAGTTTACACGGAATAGTGTGAAAAATGAGAACCATCCAGGGAGCAGCAGTTCTGAAGGCAGAAACAACCTTGCTTGGGAAATGGACAGATTGCTTCGAGCTGACAGAAAGTCTACAGTAACTTGTATAACCACTCTTTACAACTGTGGTGTGCAGAAAAGCATCTCAGAATACACGACATGCTGAACCTTGAGGTGGATGGACTACAACAGCAGAAGCCCATATCGAG
Organism: Pangasius macronema; assembly: GCA_037577455.1. Lineage (NCBI taxonomy): Eukaryota > Metazoa > Chordata > Actinopteri > Siluriformes > Pangasiidae > Pangasius > Pangasius macronema. The sequence continues at coordinate 7,517,080 of CM074963.1, forward strand.
TTCCACTCTATGCCAAGAACAGGAATCTGAGGATGCAGTGGGCACAGGCTCGACGAAACTGGCCAGCTGAAGCCTGGAAACACATTGCGTGGTATTTTTCCAATTTTTCGACTATTAACTTATAATGTTTTCACTATTTATCTGTTGCGTCCTCTGTGCAGGACTGTGTTAAACCTTAATTGACTACACCTCATCTATGTCTCAAATCCTGTTTGTATATTCTACCTGCCCACTCAGGAGGCAACACTAACACTGATCAATACAACTGTGCTGCAGCATTCAATCAGTGGAACTTCAGAGGAGTTATGTGAGATCACTAATAAATTATGCATGGACAATGATTTGACAGAAAGCCATTATAAATAAGAAAGTAAGATTTAGCTCACTCACTTTCATAGTAGGTTATGCTCTGAATTTAGAGTACTGTTAAAACTTGTAATAAGGATTAAATACCTAAGATGATCATCAAACAGGGTGTGTGCTCTTTGTCTGCTGTTAAACTCTTTTTATGGGTCACCATTTAACTATCTTAGAGCCTCATTTGTTCCAGTTCATTCACTCGCCCACACCAGAGCAGAAACAAAGCACGTAGTGTAGCTGACTTTACTCTGGAATAAAGACACCTCCTTAAATTCACTCAACTACCCAAATACTTAAGACAATGCAACATTGACAAGTAAGATGTCATAGCTTAAAATGGCAAACAAGCAGTATTACATGAAAAATGACCACTAAGTCAGTTTGGGAAGTTTGCTTTCTTAAGGCTTGATGGTAAACCAGCAGAGAAACTGATGAATTACTGGACCCTATGTCACACAGACAAGCTTAAGAATGAGCGTTAACCCCGATTCACAAGCTAACCCTGCACTGCACCCAGAGTTAATGGAAAAGACTCAGTCATCAACCCTTTGCTCTCATCTGGAACCTTCCCTCCATTCTATTATCCTTCCTGACCCGGAGATCACTTCATCAGATTCATCTGCCACTGCTTTTGAAAGCAAATTTTGTTTTGTTAGGCCCAGCTTCGCCAATGGAAATGTAATGTAATTGTTGAAGTTATAAATTGAAAAGGGATCACTAACAATAAAGCAAAACCTGACTTCAGGACATAACATTAAATTCCATTGGTATATAATATGATAGTTTGTCTAAAAAGCTCCTAATACTTCGTTGCGACCTCTTCGTAGGTTCTTGGACAATGAAGGAGTACGTAGAATCTTAAATTACCCAGTGTCAGGATTTAAAACAGGTACTTTACAGATCCTGACACACTTGACAAACAGAATGAATCATCAGAGACTCAGCAGAATTGTTTTCCTGCAATTCTATATGGGGCCGCATTGATCTATATTAAATATTGAAAGACTATAGCCTTATTCATGGAACAGCAAGCTCCCCTAGACATGCAAGGCCCAATACTAATTCTCTGCTCTGAGCCCCATCTCATAGCTTTCTATCTTCCCCTGCTGCGTATCCCTGGCATCTTATTTTCTCTAATCCTCATGATAATGCAACATTTAAATCTCCAGTGACATTAATCTTCTGTGTTCTTCATGTGCATTTGTCATTAGAGAAATGGAACTTTGCTTATTATAAACACAATTTTACCGTTCTAACACAAATATAAACATATTCTACAGTCGGCAGTTGACGTATATGACAAAACGCATATTAGGCTGTTGTATGTGTGCCTCTTGACACGAGTGATGCTGTTGACAAGAACATGGCAAGACTTAGGTCTAGCCAAGCGTTGCCCATTTTCTTACTTTTTAATTCACTGTCGCTCTTACCAGACCCCACTTCCCTTGTGACCCATTATCGCGGTGTGGCAGATGGCTTTCCTCTGACTCAACAGAAAACAGGCTGGAATTGTGTGCATGTGCGAGTATGTTTGCAAGACACAGAAAGAGTAAACCAGGCAGCCAAGATAAACATTCTTCTCAAGCTTCTCAGTACAATGAATTTTGATGTTTATAGCTGGCATTGGTCTGGAATTCCCCCAGTGAAAACTCTTTTTCACAGACAGCACTGCCTTTTCTGTCTCACGGGGAGATGGTTCAAAGATTTTGAGAGAAACAGAGAAAAAAGACAAACACACAACAAACCGTAAGCACACAAAGACACACTTAGAGATATTAAATTTAGAAATGTGCATTAATTTGCACCTGAGGGATGAGGAAAAACCCCGGGTCTTTGTGTCACATCACTCAACACTGATTTTGACATTTTAGAAAGCGTCCTTTTCACTGACTACATCACACAGGCCTAAACTATGACTATTAGATTTCTTAAATGTCAGTGCATTTACATCGATCAGCCATAACATTAAAACCAGTGACAGGTGAAGTGAATGACGATTATCTCGTTACAGTAGCATCTGTCAAGGGGTGGGATATATTAGGCACCAAGCGAACAGTCAGTTGTCGAAGTTGATGTGTTGGAAGCAGGAAAAAAGGCAAGCATAAGGTTCTGAGCGAATTTGACAAGGGCCAAATTGTGACGGCTAGACGACTGGGTCAGAGCATCTCCAAAACGGCAGGACTTGTGGGGTGTTCTTGGTATGCAGTGGTTAGTACCTACCGAAACGTTCCAAGGAAGGACAACCGGTGAACCAGCGACAGGGTCATGGGCACCCGAGGTTCATTGATGCACGTGGGGAACTAGCCTGTCTGGTACAATCCCACAGAAGAGCTAGTATAGCACAAATTACTAAAAAGGTTAATGCTGGATATGATAGAAAGGTGTCAGAACACACAGTGCAGTGTAGTGCAGCTTGATGTGTATGGGGCTGCATAGCCGCAGACCGGTCAGAGTGCCCATACAATGGGCATGTGAGCATCAGAACTGGACCATGGAGGTGGACAATGAAAGAAGATGGCCTGGTCTGATGAATCACATTTTCTTTTACATCATGTGGAAGGCCTTGTGCATGTGCGTCGCTTACCTGGGGAAGAGGTGGCATCAAGATGCACTATGGGAAGAAGGCAAGCCAGTGATGCTCTGGGCAATGTTCTGCTGGGAAACCTTGGGTCCTGGCATTCATTTCGATGTTACTTTGACATGTGTCCTGCCACACTGCAAAAATTGTTCAGGAATGGTTTGAGGAACATGACAAAGAGTTCAAGGAGTTGACTTGGCCTCCAAATTGGGATGTGCTAGACAAACAAGTCCGATCCATGGAGACCCCACCTCGCAACTTACGGGACTTAAAGGATCTGCTGCTAACGTTTTGGTGCCAGATACCACAGCACACCTTCAAATGTCTTGTGGAGTCCATGCCTTGAGAGGGCAGAGCTGTTTAGCGGCACAAGGGGGACCTGCACAATATTTACCTGGTGGTTTTAATGTTCTTGCTGATCGGTGTATGCACGAGAATGATCAATTTACCCATTTCTGGACTGATTCTGCGAACAGTATAAGAGATCTGGAAAGTATGTGAACTCTATGAAAAGAGACAGTGTTCTTCGGTCCGAGCAGTAAAATTGTTTCCCAAAGTGCCTTATCTGAGAGTGGCCTCAGCTAGCTGTAGTGCTGAACCATCACCATGGTTACACACTTCCCCTCCAGCATCAGTTGTCAGATGAGTATGTGCTGCATATCCTACTCCATACTGTGTTCCACATGCAGCATTTCAGTGAACAAGGCTTGCAATGGGGGCATAAGACACATCAGCATTCTCTAACATTTTGTTGTGGTAATTGCGTAATGCATTAGCTGACTGCTGCGTAGTGGTGTGGGCACTGTCGGGACTAGTAGAAACATGGCTGATGAAGCAGCACACTGGAGGCACTAAATATGATTGTGGAAAGATCTCAGCATGCCAACGAGACCATGGAGAGAGCACAGGAGCCAAGAGCCATTTGTCTCTATGGGCCAGATGTGTGTACCTCAGAATGCGTACACAACTTGATGCGGTTGAAAAACGCGCTCACAGTGCGTCTGAAATTAACATTGAACTTAATAAGGCAGCAGCTCATCACTTCACCTGGGACCGCCCATTATTTGCACTCTGTGCAAAGTGTAAACTGCCATTTAAAATCCACTGTAAAATGCAAACCAAAAAGCTGTCAAAAAGCTCAGGACTAAAGAGGAAATGCAAGTTCAGCAACAAAGATGCCGCAACTAATACACACTGTGAAGGGAATTAATGCAGCTAAATGCTATTTTATTACTAATTGGTTTAATGAAAAAGGAAAACTGACAGTATCACAAAAGTCGTGTTTAATGTGTTGATTTCTTTCTTGTATGTGAGGATGAATGGACAAAATCATGTGCAAACCAGGCCACTGCAAAATTGAAGTTTAGTACTTCGAAGGAAGTAGGTAATCATCCACACTTTCCATGTCTTCACCCTATAATTGCACTGATGGCCCAGGTTTTATTTCAGCCTCCCTCAAATGAATAAGTATGTGGTCAAGAAGTCCACTTTGCATGTTTGCAGCATGTACGGTGCTTGAATTGCACATTTAGGCTTTTACAGCTCTTAAATTGCAAGTTTTGGTCCTGAACGGTGCATAATTGTGCCTAAAAATGGCATATAAAGCTTCATCAGGCCCTGATACACAAGTTCGGGACACACAAGAAAAGTGACACGTTTCACGACGTGTCTGGTCTGGAAGTATGCGACTACCTGTTGTTAATGACGACACAGAATGCAGCTTAAGCACTAGAGTTAATATCTCTGGTTCACAATCACTACCAAACAATAATCTGCACTTATTATGAAGTGAAAGAGAAGCCAAGCGAGCTGTATGCTTATATAATGCAACTTTTCTCTTGGATGTGATTGAAGTCAGTTCCTGTTTCCTGTGGACCACACTGATCTATACGAATACAAGTACGGTCCGCTATGCCTCCTATTCTAGTTCCTTTCATGACTTGTGCATCTCTGTCTAGTACAAATCCTCTCTGGTCATGTTGAGTCCAGTGGAACTGTAGAGATGATCTTACAGAGCAGAGGTAGCTCTCTCCCACCCTTGTCTTTTCAGACCGTACTAGCTGTGCCAGACAGCACATCAAAAAGACGAGGGGACACAAGACACAGGGCCTCTGTTCCACACGAGCCGCAGTGAACAAAGCCTCCATTGTAGTGGCACACTGAGAAAGGCTATTTTGGGGAGTCTGCTGTTTGACTGTGTGTTTTTAGCTGAGATGCTTTAGTGCTATTTTAAAGACGTCGGACGTTTGAAAGACGTGCATTTCATTACGCCATGAGTGATCTCTGGTGATGTATATTCTCCCTATATATCTACTGTATAAGTATAGATATATAGATATATATAGATAGATAGATAGATAGACATAGATATAGACAGACATAGATATTACACAAATGAACACAGAGACTGCTAGATGTCTGCTGTAACACTGGAGGCACGCTCACAGTATATATATATATCCCAGTCTGTATCATTCAGTCAATCCTAGCATATCTGACTCCTCCATCCTTGGGAGCGTGACTGCACTTTAGATGAGGAGAAGAAATAGATGACTAGAACCCCTGAGATGTGTGTAGAGGCTTCATTAGCACAGCAGGCCAGGCACGACTGGGAATGCCAGACACCATCATGTTCTGTTAGCATTCGTATGCTCTTCCAAAGCACACTCTTTGGAATTATCAGAGAAAGGGAGAATGTGAAAGATGGGGCTAGGAAGGAAAAATGAGAGCGTGTGTCTGGATGTGTAAGTGTGTGTACTTGAGCGTGAGAGGGGGGGGGCAGAGTAAGTGAAAGATTCACGAACATGCCGAAAAGAGGTTGCCGGGGTGAAACAGTGCAGTAATTAAAAGTTAATATCTCTCATCCTTACCTGCATATAAAAGCTGCCACTGGGCTGCATTAACAGCACCTCCAAACAGCATCAGAACAATGGGCTCTCTAGAGCAGGCTGATGTGAAATATTAAGAAAGGTTTCCTACTGGGAGCAAAAGCAGGCCTTTGGCTCCAAATATACACAAGATTTACTGAACAGTACACAATAGCAAAATTGTGAAAGAATACAATATAATGGGCTACAGAGACAGACGCTCCAAATTTATATCCGACAAATGTCAGTATCAATTCTGCTCAATTTTCAAAATCCTTTTTAAAGCATCATCGTTAAGGGACACAGTGGGAGCCGCTGAATCTGATGCAACCAGAACAAACCTCTCTGCAAACCGGGCTTCGTGAAGAGCCAGGTTGTGGATTAACCAAGAAGTGGAATTGGCCAGTTCCTCTATTTACAGTTAACATAAACATCCAAGACTAGGCTTTTCTTCCTGATGGATATATCAATTAAGAGCCAAAGAAAGGCCTGCTCTAGCTGCATGGTTCTGCATGGGACATTATGGGCCAATTTAAATGCAACTAAAAGACCAGGTCCTGTGTGACTGCCTCACAATCAGAGCTATCTCAGGGGACATCAGCTTGTATAAATTGAATCCGAATCAAAATTTCACTAACAATAGTCCCCTGCTGATGTTGTGTGCCACAGACACTATTCCAGTCTAATTCAGTGCCTTTAACAAATCATATGGGAGCAGGAAACATGGGAGCTGCTGAGCAAAAATCCAGACCTAAAATGGGCTTCTTTTATTAGTTTCTTTCTCGCCTCCATGCCTCTACTGGCAGTCCAGAGAGGGTAATATGGAGGTGTGGAGGGGAGACAGAGTAGGCCGGTGGCAGTAGCGTAGGGAGGAAGACCCATCCATCATCACACGTCACATCATTTCCTTTGACATGTCATTTTCACTTGGTCCTAGACAGGCTGTTCTGATTCATCGACTGTAACTACCACTTTGACCCAAAAGGGCCAGAAAAAAAGCTTCAGGCAATTCTTTTCTTTCTTTCTCTTTTGTGTCTGTAACCTACACAGCTGTCTACCAAAGTAAACAACGACATGCTAAAATGTGCTCGCAATTTGTTCTGGATTCCAAGTGCTTGACTTGAATGTTTGAATTGCGATGTGAACCTTTGTCTATTGTACTGGAAAATCCATTCAGTCTAAAGAGGGGAGTAAAAGAATAGAAAATATGTCAGGTATTTAAACTTGGAATTGTCATAGTTATACTTAGCCAGCCTGCCGATCCACTTTTAAAACACTGAAAAGTGCTTTAAACATGCAAATCTTTCAAAAACATCTGCAAATTACCCTGTTTTGCAGAACACTCAAGGACATCTCAAATCCGGTAGACAGATGTTCCTAATTAAATATAAATTTCTAAGCTTTAACCTGAGCTGCCACTGCCAACCTTTAGACATCAGAAGAATTTCAAGCAAACAGCAGCCTTAAAAAGCTACTGGTATCTTTTTTTAAAACGTACGCGGATGGCTGGAAAGACAAGAGGAAAAGACGGCGAGAGGTAGATTTCAGATATTTTATACTGTAGATGGAAATATAATAATCTTCTTTCTCAGCCTCAGGATAGTGACAGAGCTTAGCTTACACTTCAACACACAGAGGCAGAACTCCGGTACAACAATATACCCATATTAATACAGACAGGTTTACACAGCAGGTCATAAACACTCATTAAAACCATGCACGCTAACATTTCCACAGGCTACTTTTTTCTTATTTACAAAGGCTTATTGAATTTATTCATAATACATGCAATTTCACATTAGAAACTGTGGGTAGTAAATCTGTTTTGTGGCACTCACTATAAATGCCAAAAATACGCTTGACTAGCCAAGACAGAAACCCTACCTTGCAAAGCCTCTGTGGTTATTTGATTTGCTATAAAACTATAACTGATTTTAATTTGAGACCTGCTATCCATTTCCCATAGCGAGAGGCCTCATTCTACTTTAATGCTGCAACATGACCAGATAACAGGAGGCTTCAATTTGAGAAGGAGTGAGACGGCATGCCAAAAAAAAAAAGAGAAAAAATGACAAAAATCATCTGCCTTGGAAAACAGCAACCTCCCATTTGGTTGTTGTGTTTACATTGTTAGGAAATCACATAAGGTCTTTTGCAACCTTCAGAAATGGCAATGCAAGCTTTAGACGATCTGAAGGTTGGCTAGCTAGCAAGCTAACTGTTACGTGTGGGGTTTCTTCCTGTGTAGTGAGATTTCTGACACCTGCTAAGAAGAACTATGGCTTGTGACATGAGTTTTATTCCATGTCCAGAGTGATAGCATGACATTTATGGGGGAAAAACCTGCTAGCTAAGCTAGACAGGCTTTTATCTGCTTGCCCAGAGTTTTTTTTTTTATAACCACTATGTAACACATTTGAAAGGAAATGAAGAAGTATTAAGATTGAAAAGAATTAAGAAAACAGACCGTGTGATTTATTAAAAGTTTTAGGGAGTGGAAGAAGTTCTTTTGTTATAAAAGCAATTATGCAGCTTCAATTCAGATAAGCTTCTTTACTTCTATAGTTCTTTTTAAATGAACCATACTCAGTCCTGTTAAAGTGGACTCGAGAAGGACCTAGCTGCAAATGACCTCCGTGCTTTTGCTGTTCACAATCCAGCTCTCTTTCTGGAAATTTTAGCACTGATGAGATCTCAGACCACTTGCTGCTTACACCCCAACTCCTTTACCACTGTTTAATAGTACATATGTGCAACACC
>CM074963.1:7532891-7551768 GCA_037577455.1 Pangasius macronema
AAGAGAATCTCTGGCCATATCTATTGGTATACAAATAAAGTTTAGCTAACACATATGTGGGGTTGTGCATAGCAACTCGATGGAATACTTCCATACAATGGAAGTTTCGCCAAAGTAGTTTTTATAAATGAAAAAAAATCAAAAGTATTGATTTGTCCAAGGGGTATGAATAATTTTGAGCACAACTGTATATTACATCCAGACATTTATGATCATTAATAAATTTTGACATTTAAATCTGTAGTTAGTTGCTCTCTGATAATGATTATATTATCAGACTATGATATTATAAGACATGGGCAACCTCGACATTAAAAGATTAGCCAGAAAATAAATATAGAAATCAACTTTAGAAGCCTAGAGATCTATTTTTATTCTTTGCTCATATGGTTACATAGCCCAGCCATGAATCCAGAGACTTGCTTTCCATTAAACAGATAGTCTGTGAGTTTAATGTATAACCCAGCCCAATCATGAGGACCTTCCAGCCTATCCCCCTCTTATTTCTTCCGATAAATTTATGACATTTTACTCGGTACTGGAAGGAAGACAAATAAGAGGTATCAACGGATCATGTATTCATACAGCATTTCATAGCAAACAGTAAAACCCACTTCATTGCTCTCCTCCTCTTTGCCTGTGAGATGCTGCACTGTAAATCTTGCTAAATAATCTCATAAAGTTGCTCCATAAAATCACAAGCCTGTAATTAAATACATTAATTAAGTCCATTAATAATTGCCTCTGCACAATGAGCCATACTCAGAGTTGAGTTAAGCGTGCACAGTGAGGAGTTAATACAGGAACTGTGTAACTGTTAATCTGTCAACAAAGCCAGAACAGAGCCTAGCACGTAGCATGTACAACAAACAATCAATTTCATACGGATTAGCGCATTATTTAATTTGTGTTGAATTAGTTGTGTTAGAAGAATATAGCTCGATGATGGTTTTGACGTAGTCTTGGTTTTTTATTTATTTATTTTTTACGTCCTGGTGTTGTTTGTCTCTGATTCTGAGATTTGTACCCGTGGCTTAGAGTTTGCCTAAAACAGGCGAGTCTCAGTTCTGTGCAGTTCTGACATTGAACTTAAGCCTATTTTTCTTGCGTGATAATCTTCATTCAAGTGTATTCAGTATTCAGACATCAAACGGATGTCACCGCAATATGCCATGCTGAAATTTGGGCTGTAAATACACTCAAAAAACCTACACAATTATTACATTATTGATAAATAATATCATCCCCCTTATGAATTAATTGACATACGTATGGTCCAATCCCAAACCAGTCGAATAGGAAATTTGACACCCCTACAGAGGAAATATCGTGAGTGCACCGGCTTAACCATAACATCTGTATTATTTTAATTTGGCAACTCAAAATAGCTAATTAAAAGCATGAACTATGCACAGGTCATCTGCATAATCTGAACAGGACACCCAGAAAATTGATCTTAAGCACAAGCATCACCCGCCTCTGGTAAGTTTCCCTGCATAAATACTGACATAACCTTTGGACAATCTCAGAATACAGTCCCATGTCTAAGTGTGCATGTGTGTGTGTGTGTGTGTGTGTGTGTGTATTTATGCACATTCTTACTAGTTGATCAGCCTGTATAATGTGTCGTAGAGTATGTGGTGAGAGATAAGTATAGCCGGAGGATGTGGAGAGAAATTCAAATATCTCATGTGTTGCTAAGCACTGAACTATGAACTAAATGATACATGGACATATTGGAGTGTGAAGAAGAAGACAGCATGTGAGAGATACAATATGTGATGCAAACATGAAGGCACAGGAGGACAGCTCAAAGCAGATCAAGTGCTCATGAATTCCTTGTGTAGCTGATTTCTTCTAGTCATGAACCACAGACGTAATAAAACTTTTCTGAATAAAACCCTAAGAATAAGAATAAAACTTTGTACGTGCACATTTCTTGGCATGTGGTAAAAAATTGAGCGTGGGCTGCTGAGGATTGTTCGAAGCAAATTTCCAGTGAAATCACGGAGTTTAAGTGTGATCTGAGGAATGATCAATCTGTCCTGGGGTATTATCGATCTTTCCTGAGGTATTATCGGTCTTGTTCCACTGTTCGATTTTATACCGAGGAAAACCACACTTGACTCAAACTTCACACGAGGCCGCTACAATTCGAGACTGACAAAATCGACGTCGACCTTGTCTACACACTCACATCTTTATTATGAAGTCAGAAGTCAAGTCAAGTGGAGTTTATAGTCATTTCAGCCATATACAAGTACATAGTGAAATGACACAACGTTTCTCCAGGACCAAGGTGCTTGTATTCTGTTTGTGTCTTGTTGTGTCTTGATGTCCCTGCTGTATTTAATAACATAAAGTGCACAAGTGCAAACATGCAGACGCACAAGACAGAACAAGACAGTACAATGACTACAACGCCGACCAGTACACAGCTCTGTTTGAAAGTGACCTAGTGACAGTAGTGCAAATGATACAGAGTTCAATATAAATAGCTGAAGTAGTATAAACAGTGTAAAAGATGTTAGCTCTTAGGATAGAGGAGTGTTGTTTTGCAAGTGTGAGAAATAATGTTAGCATTTGTCTGGTGTACTGCTGCAGTGTGATATGTCTTGAAAGGGAGCCTCCTGTCTGTGGATACATTGCACTACAGCTGTACACTTAACCACTCTCGTCAGCTACTGCAGTTATATCCGTTTGTAACTTTTAATGAACTCAGATGGTCCAGATTCCCGAAATACACAAGCACGTCTGTGGTCTAATATTGGTAGTGCTGCCGCTCCGGGTCCCCAGTTCAATCCTGACCTGGAGTCAGTGCTTGTCTGATGTTTTGCATGTTCTGCCATGTTCTGTCCATGTGGATTTCCTCAGGGTTCTCCAGTTTCCTCACACCCCCTGCGATGAACTAGCTACACTAAAATTACCCCTAGGTGTGAAGGAGTGTGTGGATGAGTGTGTGTGTGTATGTATGTATGTGTGTGCGCGTACATGCTGTCCCAGTGTTCCTGGTTCAGGCGCCAGATTCCCGAACCGGACCAGGATAAACGTCAATGATTTCTACTCTCTCTGTTATTGATTTCCTCCACCGTCAGTAATTAGTCGTCAGGGTGACCGGTAGAGAGTTTGATTATTTTACCTCTCAAGAACTTTATTACGGTGAATTCTCAGTTACAGAAAAAAAAAATCTCAGGGAGAATTTTGTCAATTTGTATGTTAAAACAGTCTTTTGAAATGCCCAGCACTCAGTGAAAGCATTTATAAACCACACAATAAAGCTAATTACTCGCAGGCAAGGCATAAAGCACAAGTGGAAACATAAACCACGCAAAGTGGTAAGAAATGAAAGGTTATCGCACTTCTTTTAAAAACACAGTGCGCACCTGCTACAAGGGCATGTCCAAATATTCCTTCACTCTTAGCTCAGTTACATTATGACCTTGAAACATAGACTCCATGATTCCAGCGTACACAGTGATGAAAAGGAGAAGTGCGTCAGTTAGTGTCAGTGCATGTATACGCCATATACAAGAGTGAGCTGACACATAAATAAGTTCCCTAGAGAGGCCACAAGCCGTTTGCTTATATGACTCATGAACTTGGCTGCCATTATAGTGTGGCCTATCTCTAACAGTAACATAACAGACAGAGCAGAGGAATGATGTAGAGGGAATCTGAATGCGTCTCTATGTTTCCAGTGGCAGACATGTGTAGGTGTGGGTGTGTCATGTGCTGTACGTGGGTATCTGAAGGTGGTGCGCCGTGTCTTGATTATGCATTATTCTTCAGACCTCATGGCAATGAATCACAAATTCGTGGCACTTGGAAAGCCTCCGCATGCAGCCTGAGGCAACGCTGGTAAAAAAAAAATACAGTTGTATCACTCCTTTCCTTCTATTTAAGCACTCCTGTGTATAAACCCATCATCCTACTTTATTGTCTCTATACAAGAAGACACAACGGTGGAAGGGACAGAAAAAAGCGAGACGTCTAGTGTTGGATTCACACGTGACATATACAGCACAGAGATTTTCACATAAGACACAGTAGACTGAATGTATAAGTGTGTTATAAGATGCTACAGAGCCTACAGTGAGAAACAACCATGGACTTGCAGTGATGTGTAACTGGAGATACAGGTCAGTAATCGCTGAAGTTGAAGTGTGTACACTACCTTCTATTAGAAGACCACGAATCTCCATGAGCACTCGGTGAAGCTGAGCAGCGTTTATATTAAACACTCATAAGACAACAGGATTACCTCAGCTACAGCAGCAGGGATGGTGGGAGACAATTAGACCGTGGCTGGGTTTATACGCAGAAGTTAAAATATTCATGACATGCATGTTACATTTCATCTTCATCCAAAAACCAAACGCTTCAGCATGTTAGCACATTGTTTATTTGAGCTTCTTTTAAGCAGATGTTTTCAAGTAAGGAATAATACACGCTATGTTAAGAGTAACGCACGACAGGTCATGCAGTTATACCGACAAATCCACGCCAAGGTGGTGTAATAGAGCACAGCGCAAAGCCGAATCCCCAAACAATAATCCCAGAAGTGCCTGTGCTATTCTGCTTATACCGCAGCAACTTGCCAACAATTACAAAGTCTAGTTTATTACTAAACAAAATGTCGCACATTTAATGGTTTATAAAAACCCTTTGCTTCGCCACAATCACGCAACACAACCTCTGATACGTTTGCGTAAGACAGTCATCTTCTCGCCATTTCCATAATCATTTTGAAATATGGCTCCAAATCCAGAACTCGAGCTCGTTAAGAGTCACGGGCATATTGACTAGCTTTGACCTAATTATTTACAGCAATATCAGTGTCAATCATAACAGCTTTCAGAAAAACACAGCCTTTTTCAGTTTTAGCTTGTTTACCATTTCATTTTTGTGATTTACCAAGAAGCAAAAGCAGCACAAGTCTCTTTCGTAGATTTTGTATCAGCTATTTCTGAAAATAGAAACAAAAATTCTTAAAAAAATTTTTTTTGCCTGGCTTTTGAAAATAATTCGAAAACAAATTTCCTATCATGTTTTATTTTTTTTCCATTTCTTTTACTAACATGAAAATAAAATGAACAAAAAGTCTCCAAACAAAACAAGTCTATAAATGTTGCCCAAATGATCAATGCTTGTCAGAGACCGGTCCCTCTGCTGTTCATCTCAGTCATCTTCACCATCACACACTCCAGTGGTCACAAAGAGAGAGCGAGAGCGAGAGAGAGAGAGAGAGAGAGAGAGCGAGAGAGAGAGAGAGAAACTTTCATATTTCCAAAACTCATTTTTTCATGGTTAAATATGAGAATGCACAGTTTTGGGGAAAAAAAAAAAAAAAAAAAAAAAAAAAAGTCAAACTGTTCAAAAGAGTGAACATCTGAACAACTTTTCAGTCAGCTAAAAGCTCAGTGGGAACTTCCGGAAGCACATTTAAGGCATCACAAAACAAACACTCCCATGGTCTGCTTCTTCTGCTGAGGAGCACAGCTGCAACTTTGAATACTCAAAATTGATGCACAGAGTGTACTTAATGGAGTGTACACTACCATCGCCTGTCACAATCTCTTAGTGCACCAGAATACTGAGATTATAATTATCTGTGTGTGTGTGTGTGTGTGTGTGTGTGTGTGTGTATTATATCCTGCGCAGTACTGTGGGATAGTCTTAGACCGCCTCACTTTATTAGATATATTTTCCCTTCAATGTTTAGATCTGTGCCCTGTGTAGACGAGCAGCTTATCCAGGGAGCACTGCTGCCTCGCATCCCTGTAACCCTGCCCCAGATAACACCGTTACTGAAGATACATGAAGAATGTTTTTTATGTCTGCATTGTTCAGCAATGGAAAAGCTCAAATTTCACATTTCCATATATTTGTATATATCATCAATGATAAAAAGGAACATATTAAATGACTAAGTACTATATTAAGAACACTTTTTAAATAAATCATTATGGGGGCCGTACAGGACAAGAAGAGACCAAAGCAAAAGAACATTTTTTCCATCGTTTTAACACATGCATTTCAAATATGATTTAAAACGGGAGGAATGGGAGGAACTCCACTTCAGCCGCATCCTGTGTTAAATCATTATTCAATCATATTGTGTATTTTTGCATTTTCCTCATTACCTCACATTTAATTTATAGTCTATTGATTTGTTTTTGCATGAGATATGACATCAACGGTACACTGCGAATAAGGTAAAATAGATTTTGCTACTCGTCTATCTTTGCGCCTCAGTTTTTCTTCTTGAAGCAGCAACTTTGTCGGGTGTTACATCTACTGCGCACAGAGACGAAAGTAAATATCACAAACTAATATTAACTCGAGCTATATCAGTGCACGGCTGAGTGCTTGATTCGGAGTGGCTGTAATGGCTGCAAAGAAATCACAGGTTTGTATTAATGTGCTTCTTCTTTTATGCTTTTTTTTATAGAAGAAGAGAAACTGGTGAGTGGCTAACAGTTGATAGCTGCTATAAGGTAAGTGATATGTAAGTGATAACAGGTCACATTTCATGGACGTTCCACAACATTAACCATAACTATAAATATATAAAAGTATGGCATGTTATTCTTTAATAAATAAATTGTTCGTGTTAGAAAAGGCTGTGGTGTAAAAGGAATAAAAACACTGTAGTGCGTGCTGTTATTGGATAGTAATTAACTTTAGGGTGGTAATGAGATCACCCCTAACCCTGTCACTCATTATTTTCCTATAACAGTACCATATTTCTTAAATAGTTATGTACCTATGAAAAAACTAGCCTTAGCTAACTGAAGCCGGTTATCGTGTAGCTAGGCAACAACATCAAGCAACAAAAGCTACGAATATCTTTGTACACTATGCTGGCAAAAGAACAAGACTGTTTTGATATAAACAAAAACCTATTTGCATATTAAAAAAGTAATGCTAGCTAATGTTTAGGAATGCTACATCTAAGACAAACTTATTTACCTTTTAATAAATGGCAAACTTCAATGAACAGAAAGATGTATTATATAAAAATCATGTGACTGCATATCAGAGCAACTGAACTACACATGAACTACAAAAGGAACACTGCATATCTGACACAGATTGTAATTATAACATATTGACATTCATTTTTTTGTTATAAATAACAACATGCTGCAATGCAAAAAACCATCAGCCAATCAAACAAGACTTTTTCACGCTTGAATTTACTAAATAAATGTCTAGAAATAGGTTTAATAATTATATACTTGGTTTACTGTAATCTTACAATAGGAATTTAGATAGATTTGGGCATATTCAAGATATTTTCACCTGCTAATAAATTATTTGTAGCACTGTGTTGATTTTGAGAGTAAATGCGTCTTTAAAACGATACATCAAAACCAACATTAATACACGATTCGTGCTCTTAACACAGGGAAATGCTACATACATGAAAGCCCTTAACTTTCACTGAAGCAGAATAAAGACTATTAAATCATGGTCAACTGGATATTGATCCTAATCTGTAAACTGGCTCCAAACACACTTTAACAATCCGATGCCAGTGGGAGCATCCACTTGAAATGTAGACAAACGAGCACAGCGTCTCTCGAAAGCCCACCGTCGTCTGGCATTAGTCACCAGGCAGCAGCATGAGGGCAGTTCAATCACTGTGGCTTGGCTTTCTCAACCAAATGGATGCTGTGTACTCAGGCAGCCCTTCGCCTTCGATTTGGTATCATTTTTTACGAGTGAAGTAATTAACGAGTCCATTAATTTATAAATATATCGCCTTTCGAAGGTTTTGCTAAAGGCCTGTGAGAAGTAAAAAATGGCTATGCTTTGTAGTGGAGTGTGCATTCAGAAACAGAAGCCGTGTGCGGTCATTTTTACCCACAATGAAAGTTCCAGTGTGTGTGTGCGCGTGTGTGTGTGTGTGTGTGTGTGTGTGTGTGTGTGTGTGTGTGTGTTTCAGTGTGTCATCCTTTGTGATTGAAGCATCATGGTCAAATCTACTCCAGCTGAAAAAGTATCTTAATGGTATTTGGGCAGGCACGTTTCAAGGCGGGCATACATGCATTTGTTATTGGCTTTTGGACAAAGTTAACCTTAAGGAAGCCACTCCACTGAATGTCAAGTCTTTCGGCACAGACCTTTTTAAAATGTCACTGCTATATATTTTGGCCTTATGTAATACAAAAGACAAGAGAGATCAACCGGACAGATGGCGCTTCTTCAGCCTATGAACTAAATGACATAGCTCAGCATGGGTTCATTTGGGCTCCAGGGTTTCAGGCTCTTACTCAGGCTTTTAATGCAACACACACACACACACACACACACACATACATACATACATACATACATTAACCCGAAGCTCTTGACCTGTATCTGCATGATTTTTTGAATTGTGCTGCCGCCACGTGATTGGGTAATTAAGTAACTGCATGATAGAGCAAGTGTACCTATGTTCCTAATAAAGTGGACGGTGAGTATATATACATATACAGTATGCAAATGGCATTCTGAATCATTTCACACACCTCACGTGATGCCACGTAGCTGGAATTGGCACATTAAACAGCACATTATATAAACCATGCCACTTAATTAGAGGGATGTCTACACTGGATGCCTTCACAACACATCCATAAGCATTTTATGAAGCAATACATAAGGTATGTCAAAACACATTAGGTGACATTAAGGTTTCGTGGATGTGACTGTCTTGTCATGTTCAGTAGAAGGATAAAGAGCCCTCAGTGTTCAGTATGGTTCAGCTGTTTGTCAGTGTGGTGGGACAGAGCTGACAGGTAGTGTTGTTGTCTCACGACGCCAGGTTCCTCCGCTCGAGCCCGATCTCGGCTTGCTGTCTGTGTGAAATTTTGCAGTTTTCTCCCCCTGTCTGCGTCTCCTCCATATTCTCCGCTTGCTTCCCACCTCCCAAAAACATGCCAGTAGTTGAAGCCATGACTCTAAATCACCCCTAGGTGTGAATGAATGTATGAATGTGTGACTGTGTGTGTTTGTAGTTCCGTGCGCTATAGTGGACAGGCGCTCCGGCCAGGGTGTATTCCTGCCCCGTGCCCCGTGTTCCCCCGAGGATAGGCTCCAAATTCACTGCGACTCTGACCAGGATAAGACGGTTACTACAGAGGAATGAATGTTTCAGATGGTTGTGTCAGATTTCTTTTTTTTTCTATATTAGTGTTAATTCATCTTTACTAACAGCACATTCATGATGAAGAGTATTTATTGTACTGCAACTGAAGTGTTTGACCAGTTTCCTTAGAAACTATTCTGAAGCGTATGAATACTACACAACTTTGTGTACTTGAAGAAATTAGATGCTGGCTGAATGAAAGATTTTAATGCCCTCAAATTAATGTGGGAAAGAATTTTGCATTTATAACAGTTACGAAGCACTAATGAACACCTTGACTTATTTAACTAGTACATTTCATAGCCCTAGTTTAGATGTATGCAATAATATATAGAGACGTAAACAATAATAAGTTCAATATAATCCTTTTACAAATCGCTGGACTAATGTCTCTCGTAGAAACCGTGAAATGCTTCCATACAGCTGACATCTTTTTACATCTGCTACTCGAATAATTTGTAAAGTGTTAGATTTGGCATGTCGTTTAATGCCAAGTTTTTAATTCAAAATATTCCGCCTTTTTTCTTTTTCTTGACCATTTTCAACCAAAGATTTATGGGTGCCATCCCTAATAAACATAGTTAAATATATATATTTATTGATAGCTAAGTTGGACATTACATTACATTGCTTTATTTTATTTCTCATTAATGAACTCTCCATTTACAAGCCCAAACGTAACTAATCTGAGATGGGGGAAGGGGACGGGGCTTCCAGGCGATATCAGTTAATCAACCCAGAGTTCAAAATACCTACACAGCTGTCAATCATTCCAGATTCATAGGTCAATTTGCTGATCTACTGTTTTTATTAGGGAACAAAGAACCTCCTACTACCTTCCTTCGCACCCACAGTTTGAATACCTCTGCTCTAGTGAGAAATCCGAAATGTCTTCCTGTGGGCGGAAATGTAAATAAATTCTCAGGTAATGCTCCAACTATGATAGCACTCAAGGAATGACCTTTTGTTCACTTCCCTCCAGCATGCAGCGTTAAAAAACAAAGGTGTACCTGAATTTAAAGGCCCAGTGAGCCATAATTTTATTGCCGGTTGCCTGAGAGCCAACATCCAAGAGTGCTAATAAGACTTCTGCTTACATGAGGGTCACTGATCTGCTGGCAGTGAGGAGAAAATAACTCTTGGCCTGGATCCAACGAGACAATATGGATGGCGCTTCTAGCTTAAGCCCTCCACCTCTTCATCAACACCTCATGCTGAGAGGGTGCAGTCTTACACCTGAACACAAATTTACCTTTGAGCCAGGGGTCACAATCTTTTACCTAACTCATTTAACCCCCTGCCCTACTGCTCTTGGAGGAGTGGGGGCATTAGTCAAATGGCTCTAGAGATTCAGTGGATCGGTTCCTGATGTGCTGCGTGAAGCCTCGGCACTATCAGGTATTACATCTCTGCCACTCAGAAACAACGGATGAGCAATCCAATTTCACACAGGCGTGAATACAGCCGGCCTGACGCCAGCTGTGGAAGCGCTGTCAATGTGGAGCCGTTCTCACCGCCAAGGATGAAAGAAATTTGAGAAAGGAGAAACGAGGGGAGAGAAAGTAAAGGGGAGAGAAAAAGGCAGAGATACACAGACATACATGCTGCCTATGAGGCACGTCTCTTATTACTACAGCTGTAAGGATTGTCAGGTCCACTACATAGCCAGGGGAGAGGAACAAGAGCTAGACTAGAATTCTGTTCCCGACACTCTGCTCAGACTCTTAGGGCAACGTCTTTGTACTCCACTCAGCGCTGGGCTCGGGTTTGTCAGTTTGTACAGTGTAATGCAAATAACAATCTCTCTCAGTGTCACTCCCCTCGAGACCTCCTTAACCAACAAAAGTCCAAAGCAAGTTGGAGCCGCAACTATAGTCCTCCACTTTCCCATTTCGAATTCTGCACAGTCACTGTGGGCACAGAAGCGTCTCTGTGTCTCACTAAGGAGCTTTTGTCTACTGTATTGTATTACTGAGTAGCTGAAGAACAAGCTCCTAGATTCCTGCCCACCCCCCCAGTCCTTTTTTTTTTTTTTTTACTTGAAACTAGCTTTGACGTGCATCAACAGTCGCCCACACTGATCTGCTTGCCTTCAGTCCTTTGGTCCTTCGATAAAATCCTTGCTGTGCTCTTTATTAAGTGCAGAGGTTTGCATATTCAGATCCAACATTTCTGCATGGATGTGCGGTAGGATATGCACTTCCCACGCACTCCCCCGAGGCTTTAACCTTCTGCTCAGAGCTACTGTCCAAAATCGGTCCCATCATGTTTTATTAAAATCCACAAGAACAAGCAAAAACAACCGATGCTTCTAGCTTGTGTGAGTTTGTTCTCTTTTTTTTTAACTTCTCTCCATTTAAAAATGAAACTTGCTACAGTTTGTGTGTGGCTTTCTGGTCCTGAATCTTTTCTCCCTGTACACACACGGAACAATGGCATACATTTGCCCATAAATTACAGCTTGAGTTATTGTCCTTACTCGAGTTGAATTGAGTTTATAAAGAAACTGAGCATCCACTCCCCTTTAAGTGCAAAATGGAAGCCGGGCAGATTTGAAATTTCATATATCAAGCCCACGATTGCTGTTGACTTAAGCTATGTGATAAAATCCACCTAATCCCTCAAAGACTAACATTTATACAGTGCAGAGCAAGAACTGTTTGTCTTCAGATGTTCCCTGAGTAAAAGTAGCACTTTTCGAAATTGACAAACTTATGCAAAATGGAGAAAATATACATCCACTTTCTGAAGCCTAAACCCTTAATTATAAAAGCTAAAAACTGAGAATCCTCAGTGAGAATCCTGTTTTTTCCCCCGCTCATGTTTATTCTCTCTTCTTTAGGCTGAAGAGCACTCACTCGCACCTCACTTCAACTTCAGCAGATACTAAGCAGTGTTAAATAGGAACGACACATTTCTGACATGTTGCCAAGGATTTCAGCTCCCAGAGCCACTGAGCACTCTGCAAACACTGGACTGACTGGTCCTTGTTAAAACTGAAAAAAAAAAAAAAAAAAAAGTTTCCATGTGCCAGGATAAGACCAGATAGTGGACTTGAGGTACTCAAGCTGTATTCAGCACACTTAAGATCTCCGGATCCAATCAAACACACGCAGTGCGAAAGCAAAAAAAAAACCTAAACACAGGTGACCTTTGTAAAGATTTTGCAACCCAATTACCTTGACAAATGAAGGATGGATTAACTGATATTACACAGACACAGTCCGCAGGGTAGGATCATCTTTAATCAGTGGAACATGACATGACAATCTGAAGGGAAAATGAGATTCTGTCAGAGCTGTTCAAACCTTATGACAGTGTTTTATTTTCTGGGTGGGGGCGGGTGGGGATAGGGCTTATAATGATATATTACAAAATGGGGGAATGGGCTAATCTTGGATTTAACTTAAAATGGGATAATAGCACTTTTATTCACCCAGGGTTAGCTCGAATGAAGTACAAACTTTAAAATAGATCTTGCTATTAGATGTCTAGACATACTCAAGGCTAATTAAAGCATTTATTCACATAAGACTATATATATACCTCACATCAGAATACATCTTCAGTTCAGGGTTGCAATGGATCCTGACTCCAGCTCAGGAACACTGAGTGAGAAGCTGGAA
This sequence comes from Pangasius macronema, assembly GCA_037577455.1. NCBI lineage: Eukaryota > Metazoa > Chordata > Actinopteri > Siluriformes > Pangasiidae > Pangasius > Pangasius macronema. The sequence continues at coordinate 7,545,657 of CM074963.1, forward strand.
TTCACCCTGGATACCAATCCATCGCAGGGCACCATGCACACAGGGAGCAGTCCTTAAAGGTCTGAGAGTCGGACTTGTAACCCGAAGGTGAACCTGAAGGTCGTGGGTTTGAGTCTCAGGTCCAGCAGGGATTGTAGATGGGGGAGTGAATGACCAGCGCTCTCTGCCACCCTCAATACCACGACTGAGGTGAGACCCTTGAGCAAGGCACCGATCCCCCAACTGCTCCCCGGGCGCCCACTGCTCTGGGTGTGTGTGTGTGTTCACTACTGTGTGTGTGTGTGTGCACATGGATGGGTTAAATGCAGAGCACAAATTCCAAGTATGGGTCACACATCACTTCACTTCCACTTTTTTCACTTTCACACACACTCCCACCTAACGACAATTTAGCATAGTTAATCCATGCATGTGAACCTGAAGGAAACCCAAACAGACAAAGACCCACGTGCAAAACTCTGCACAGACAGTAACCCGATCTCAGGATTGAACCAGGGGTCGTAGAGCTGTGAGGCATCAACACTACCAGCTGAGCCACATTATAAGGTCAGCTCAAATAATAAGTCTTAAAAAAAAAAAGAAGAAAAGATTTGAGCAATATGCAGCAAATGGGCTGAGCTGGGACCATAAAAGCGTTCATGTTTCTCATAATCAACATATGAATAGTAAATTAAGCTTTAAGGTCAGAAGGATAAAACTTGGGAATAGGGTTTCTCTCCACATGAATATTTCATGCTCATGACTATCTGAAGATCTGATGCCACACACTCGACTCTGCAAGATCTCAATGGCAAACATGATGGGCTAATGACTCAAATGGCATAGCCACTGTACTTCTATTTATCCTCTTCTTCAGTCACGAAAAGCACACAGGCGGTGAATATCCGAGGGAAACACCAGAGATCTTTATTATGTGATGTATAATGGCAGGAGATCTGAAGACACGATGGTCGTATTAACATTAATCAGAATCAGAATTAGCTTTATTCGCCAAAGTGTGTGCGCAGACACCCAAAGAATTTGTTGTGTGTGTGTTTTTTTTTTTTAATATATGTTTCATTAGGTTGCAATAGCACAAATGTGGTTTTAGGGATGTTCCAATCCCACTTCCTCCATTTTTGATACAGTGCCAATATAAAAGCTTTGGATATTCGCTGATAACTGATTCTGATTTTATCTTGAACCGGCCCTTTGCAAGTTTCTGTCGCAAAATTATTCAAATCACCACAGCGTGTGGTGACACGCCTAAGACAATTTGTAAAATTCGTGAATCTGTGATGTGTTAGTCATCATAATGCCTGCTCGTCCCTCATTATTCTACCTAAACGTGGCACAGATCTGATTTTTGCCAAGCTCTGTACACAAAAATCCAATTTCAAATCACATTTGAGCCACATTCATATGTGGTCCTACATGACACAACTATAATTAAAATTCATGTGGCCATTTTTGTTCTAACATCACACATCTTCGCACATGTGTATATCACTGCTTTCATATTCCAGTGCCGGCGGTTTATCAGCAGCAGCTTTTCTCACCAGCGTAGTACCAGTAATAGCTGCAAAAACAGCTAAAGCAATGCATCTGCCCTCTGATGCCCTGATCATGAAAAGCTGACAAGCTGTCAGACAACCTGCAAAATACATCATCTAGCGCAAGCCTTGTGCTGCCATTTTGTTCAGTGATGGATTTTTTAAATAAATATAATGGCTTTTTTGTTGTTGTTTATGCTGCATGACAGTCGTGCCTCTTACTGATCTAGAAGTTGTGCATTTTAGATCAGACACATGCAGAGTTCATGCTGTGTCTCTAACAACACTTTAAATGTTCTTCTTGCATGTATAGAAATGAAAGAAAAGTTTTTGGAGTTTGGAATTTCATCCTTTGTGGGAGAAAAACAGTATCACAAGTTACTTGCAGAAGAACATTTTGTGACATTGTGCTATATTAATCAATCTCACGGTTATAAGTGCCAGGAAATACATATGCAAATAGAATATGTCTGAATTATTACAAAACAACATCATGCACACTACAGTACCAGTGGTGTAGTAACATGCTATTTAGTACTGTTCTACATGGTTTGGGACAAAGCCCAACATTTCAGGGCTTTTTTTTTTAATCTACCTTCAGCAGGTTAGCCCTTAGGCTACGTGTCCACTGCGCACGGACTCATCACCTGAAATGTTGCTCCTATTCAATTTCAATGGGGACTAGCAAAAAAAATGTGCGAGGGATTGCGGGATAGCGATCAGCGAGAAAAGCTGAGCTGGTGTCAGCTTCATAAAAGTGGCAGCTGCGTAGCGGTGACCAATCTGACAAAGGACATCTTCCTACTGTCCGTATGCAATTGTGTCACTTCACGTTGCACTGCCTACATATAGTTCTGTCTGGACGACTTTAATAGCCGCAGTATCTGGTTCCTCTATGACCCAAAACTAATTGAATACAAAGTCAAAAATAAAATAGTACAAAATAGACATATGGCACATTTGAGAGGGAATGTATGTCACTGAGTGTTGCTGTAAATAGACAAAGAATAAATAAAGAATATTTTAACTTCACAATTTTACCATACTTCACAAAAAAAAAAAAAAAAAAAAACTCAGAATGCCTTTTTTTTAGAAGCAACGAGAATAACCTACTTAAATGAATGGGCAGTCGTGGCCTAATGGTTCGGGAGTCGGACTTGTAACCTGAAGGTGAACCTGAAGGTCGTGGGTTCGAGTCTCGGGTCCGGCAGGGATTGTAGGTGGGNACAGCTAAAATGGCTGCCCACTGCTCCGGGTGTGTGTGTGTGTTCACTACTGTGTGTGTGCACTTGGATGGGTTAAAATGTCAAATTCCGTGTATGGGTCACTTCACTTCACTTCATTTGAGCGGCGAGGCACTGATGGAAGGAGATATTGGTGCTGTGCGAGTGGACACATACCTTTACTGTGCCTGATCAAGCTGCAGTGCCTGTACATTGCCCTGTAACTGAGCTCGTATATAGCTAAACTAGAAGCTCTCCAGAACAGACCACGGGGCTGAATATAGGGGCTGATCTGTGCACCTCAGGGACTACTAACTGCAGGTAGCCCTCTAACTCTAGCTAGCTAACTAAAATATAGTGTACATAATAAACATATAATGCATGGTCACTTCTGATTTGTTTTCATTTCTGTATTCACCTGTCAAAACCTTTGGCACAAAACAGTATTGTAGCACTAGCTACCACCACAAGAGTGGACAAAATTACCAGGCTCAGGCTCAAATCACTCCCTCGATATAGCTATGGTTTTAAAATAGGCATAAACGTAGTCACTAGTTATCTATCATGACTTTTCAAGAACTTCTAAGTCCTCCCAAAAGGGTAATACTTCTGCCATTCACTAGTATACAACTTATTTGTTCAGCAAGGAAAAAGCTACAACTCCATCAGTCCTGGATCGATTTTTCTCTTATGGCAGTATCATATTAACTCTCTTCCATTTGTTTACTCTCTCACACTCTCACTCTCTCACTCTCTCCCTCTCTCTCTCTCTCTCTCTCTCTCTCTCTCTCTCTCTCTCTCTCTCTCTCTCTCCATTGGCCCTGGCTCCTGTCCTGTCTGTCAGTCAGGCTTCTTTGACGCCTAAAGCTGGGACGTGCTCATATTTGGCTATAACATATTTGGAATAACTATTACAGGATTGTCAGGGAGACTCACAGCAACACTCACAGCAACACACACGTCACACATCTCCTTCATATTATTTAGCACCTTGAATCAGTAATCATTTTTTTTTCACCTTAGCAAATGGTGCTACACGCTGTAGCTGTAAATAGACAACTAAATAAATAAATAAATACATAGCATACATACCATATTCACAGTAAACCAAAACAGAAGTTGAAGAGGCTATTTGGAGAACTTCTTACATAATAAGTGGAAGTGAGATGCACATATTAAAGAGCTGAACTCATGCTGTGCATGATAGGAGTTTATCCTTACCACTGAGAGGTGCTATTATAGAGCAGTGGCAGGCATGACAGGAGAACGCTCTCCACTCAGTATTCATCCAACCTAAGCTTTTTTAAATGTTAATCATCTCAGTTTAAAATGGCTCCCGAACACTTTGCCACAAAGATTAGTATGATTTTTTTTTTTTTTTTTAAAAACTGTGTGTATACAGTTCTTTTTTTAAACTCTCAGCAGACCTTGACAGGATGAAAATGCTCTGATTTGATCCTTCATTCACGGCTTTCTGAAGCTTCCTGCTCAGCAATCTTTTTTTTTTTTTCTGGTCCATCTTTGGAGATGCAGATTAGAGTTTACGATGCATTTTAAATGGCTGAATGATGAAGCTGGTTTGGCAGTGCTATTGATATGAATTGCTCTCTGCCTCGTTCTCGGTAAATCTTCACTAAGATGTCATCGGGGGTGAGGAGTTTACTCATCCTGATCTGAACATCAGCTCTGAGCTTGAATCGGGTCGGCACTTTAATACAGTCACGAGCTGAAAGGCTGGCTAATGATTAGAAAACAGCCTTATCTTAAATGATTTTTAAATACATAAGTATGGCACTGAAATTGGATTCGGGCTGTGCTAATTAAAAAGTATTCATCTCAAATGATGCTGGGAAAATGATGGCCTTTTCCTTTAATCTGCCTGCATTATGAGATAGCATGTCAAAAAAAGTGAGCAGATTTTAGCTCACATGACAGGAGTGAAGTAATAGAAATGGCTATCCGTACAGAGGACAAGCTTGTAAGCAGATCAAATGGTGTGGAGTTCCTACCGTAGCATGAGTAAGCAACATGAACAAAACAAATCAGGATGTCTATGCAAAAGACAAAAAAAAAAAAAAACACCCCTATTGGATTTGTGAAGAAAAGAGATTCACAAGATTCTACTAAATATTCAAAACGCCCTGTCTGAAAGAGTTTGTGCTGTGTTTAGGAGTGAAATGCACTTTCTGAAGGGGAAAAAAAAAATCCACAGAACGTGCTTTTACTTCCTAAAAATGCCATTAGCTTTCTGCAGTCTTCCTGCTTGCATGCCATAAATTGCTAGACATCACACTAAACCTAGTCAATACGAAACCTACTAATCAACTAGTTGCAGCATTAGGCCATGGATATCGTTCTGGAAAATCATACAAAGCCTTGTTTTCCCAACAGACCACATTCGTGCGTAAAAGGGCTAATTGTGTTAGTGGATAAACAGTAGCAGAGTTACTCATTTTGCAGCCTCAATCGCAGCTAAAGATTGTGCCAAAGCATTTCACTGCACTGAAAATGCCACAAGACACCCATTCAGTACAACAACAAACAATCTCTGGCAACAAATGTGTAAAACATGCACAGCTGAGACTACTTATAGCTCCGAAAGGTATAGGAGGCTCAGCAGTTTGTTGAATCAGGAATGGCACAGTCATTCAAAAATTAGACATAAATTAAAATGCTTTATTTTCTGGATAATAAAGTGCTGTGCAGTGTAAGTATAGCCAGTCGGCTGTCACTGGAAAACAGCGCGAAACTTAAAATTGTGTTTTTCTGCCAGTAACATACTACTATCTAACCTTGACTATCTAACTACGACTATCTAACCTTGACTATCTAACTACGATTATGTAACCTTGCTTCTTTGGCTCTCTGTCTGCAAGATCAAGTTGGTAACAAACCAGTCTAACAGAAAAGGTGGTAAAAACAGTCAGACTGCTAAAAGGTGTCTAAAACTTTGCTAACTAACTGTGATTTGCAAGTTGTTGAACAGCTATGTGTCACAGCAAAATGCACATACACACACTATATATATAAACACACACACTGCCACTTTACCTGCACATTCATGCTGCAGTTATCTAATCAGCCAATCATGTAGCAGCGGCAAAATGCAAAAAATCAGATACAGATGCAGATACAGGTCAAGAGCATCAGGTAATGTTCACACCAAACATGAGAATGAAGAAAAGGTGTGACTTTAACCGTGGTATGGTTGTTGGTGCCAGATGGGCTGGTTCGAGTATTTCAGAAACTGCTGATCTCCAGTCTGGGATTTTCACACACTACACAGAATGGTGTGAAAAACAAAAACCACTGAGTGAGAGACAGTTCTGTGGGTGGAAACACCTTGTTGATGAGAGA
>CM074963.1:7588829-7640890 GCA_037577455.1 Pangasius macronema
ACCGAGAAGCGGACGTCCACGAACATCCACTGACGAAGGCACAACTGACGTGGTGCTGGCAAACCTAGCCCCCTCCATATGGAGACTTTTGGGACACTGTAGTTGCAAAAAAAAGTGTGCAAAAGTAGTAAACTAGCTAGCTACTATAGAAACTGCAGATTTTATTTATTAAAAGGACAAAAAGAACTGGAAAAGAGGTAGTGCCAAAATAAAGTAATAAATTCTCTCAAACCAAAATAAAGTATTTCAGGAATAAAACAACCGTGTGAAAACTCACTGCATGTTTCCATCCAGAGTTGGATGCTCCTGCTCCACAGAGAGCTCTGGAGCAAGTCTTCTACATGACTTGGAAAGGAGAAACTAATCTACCAGTTCAACTGCGAGTTTCAAAAGATTTGCATCCATGCGCTGTAAACCTGGATTCTGCACAGTGGTGCACACACTGGTGCCAAGGTATTGCCTTTAATTTATGCTTTACAAGTAAAAAAAGGTTATCCAGTGACATAAACAAGCCATAATTTAAGGAATCCAGATGCATCACGGCACTATGAATTAAAATCACATATGAAGGACCTAAACAAACAGCTACGAATGCCATTCTTTCTTTCATCCTCTTTCCAGCCCATTTCCACCCATTGCTTTGAATCGCTCGTTTCTTATTCCAAGCCTCTCTTGTGTACTTTTGTGGAATATTTTGCTAGCGTGAGTGCCTTAGAGGACACTTGAAAGAAAAGCAGAAAGACACGGCTCTCTTGCAGCATGTGCACTCTTGCTTGGATGGCACAGGGTTAAAATCCAGGCCTGGTGGTCTCTGTGATTCACAAGTGCACTGGGCTGTGTGTAATTGCTGAGTGGGTGGAACGGAGATCATCAGGGGGACGCCGGGTAAAACTGGAAGTGTGTAGGCAGACATGGAGCTGCTTGCAGACGGGGGGGTCAAAGCTTCAGATGAACAGATGGAGGAGGAGGAGGCAAAGTTTTGGCACAGGAAAAAATGTAGTATTTTCTTGTCCTTATTATCTACGATGGAGGACTTGTCCTGAGCTTGAGGCCTGCTTAGAGCCCACTGCTGTACAAGACAGGGGTTGTAAGCCTAAAATTATCTGCAGAGTTACAGTTATTCCCGAAAAACCACCAAAGTCTCCTACATACATCTATGAGAAACTGGAGTGATACACTACATGCAACTGTCATGCAAACCGAAGCAGTCTGCTTTCTAACATATGTGGCAGCGTTTTAAAAGCAGCTCACCTTTGCGCTCTGTGATGCTACGCTATCAACACATTTACAGGCTCTTGATTCCTGACAGCTTGTTTAAATAAGACGGCCACGTTGCCACATGCTCATCTCAGCCAGCACGATTACTTGTGCACAGCTCAACACTTAGGAAACCATCTGAGATTCTGACTCCTGTGACAAAAATGTTCTCTATTATCACGTCAAGTCGCATCCTCCACAGAATGCTAAAGCTCAAAAACTATGCATATGCAGTTGCAATTAGCTTTAATAAAGCACAGCCGTAATCAAATTATAGCGTGACCCACATGCTGTATTCCCAACGGTTTTTTTTTAACGCAATATGTGGCATGTAAACGTATTGAAAAAGGCTCTTGAATGATGCATCATACAAACATAAGACAGCAAACACTTTGTATATCTCATTAAACTGTACCTTATAATTTGCTCATAAGGCAGAGCATGAGGCACTCATACATTCCATCTCCTAAGTCTTACCGGCATTAAAGGTTAACAAGACCTGAGAGAATTTCATAAAAAATGAGAACTCTGGCGAGATTAAAAGAGGAGAACGCAGGTTAGGTATGACGCTGCACATGGGCCACGAAAAAGCCATTTCCATAAATGTCACGCTGCAATTCACAAACTCCATCACATATCAAGTTAATTCAGACCATCTACTCAGAAGCCAACATACGAATCATGATCAGATGTCACAGCCATCCGTGGCCATAATTGGCCGTGCTCTATGAGTGGGAAGGATAGCATACTCCCTCTCACCTGTCAATAACAGCAACACGAGTCAATCTTCAGAGTCTTTTTGCTCCTGTATGTGGAAGAGGGTAGATAGCACAATCCTCCAAGTGTATAAGGCTGCCCTGTGAGGTAGCACGAGTTCAAAATATTTGGTTGGCTGGCTTGATGTGTCTGAAAGAAAGCACGTATAAGCCTTTACCCTCCCCAGTTGATAGCTGTCGTATGATAGCGGACAGCTGGCTGGTGGGTGGGAATTGTCAGGTGACTAAAATGCAGAGAAAATGGGGGAAATATAATCTTCATTTCTGTTAGGAGGTAAAGAGGACTATAAGAGGATATACATGAGTGAGCACTGAGCCTAATAGTTTAATAGTTCTTTAATAGTTCTAAATCTGTCTGTGCACTTTTATAATTAAAGGTGTTCACGGCTGGAAAAGGTTTGAGCACTGAAGAATGAAACGAGATCCACTTTTGGAGCCTTAAGCAAGGTTGATAACCATCATCTAGTCAGCTGCTTAGACTGTGATTGTAAGTTGCTTCGAAATAAAATCGCCCGCCAAATGCAATGCGAATGCAAANTTAACCAAGCACCTTCTTTAGATTACTGTTAGCTGGTTTAGCACTCGTACATAAGAACGCAATAACGTTTACTACTCCACCATCACTCATCTCTTTGACAGGTCAGGTACAATTTAAGGGTGCATGCATAATGACTGTCGGTTTTATGTTCCTTCTTTGTCACAGTGTGAAGACATGCTGACGCATAAAAAATTCGAATAAAACCATCAAATAATTTCCTCGCCGCTGTCTTTGCTGCACGACTTGATACAGACTTCACTTGCAACTTCGTGTGACTGCTAATATAGCTGTGATCAATAACGAGTCCCAACATGCTTCAACTGCATCTGCCGATGTCACTACAGGCCGTGCTTCAATAATGAGGGTGCAGAGGGGGAGAAACTCTTCAGCGCTCCGTGTCCTGTGCTACAAGCTGCTTCAGTCACATTGGTTGTGCTGCTGGAGAGTTTTGATCTCGATAAAAATATGCCCCCCATGTTTCTATTAGCCAGCATGGCTCTGATCTTATCACATGGTTACCTTGACTCATTTTGTGGACGTTATTATGTTTCGAAGCTACCAGTCAAGTTTTATATCAGGCGCAGTCCCGTTACTTTGAAACAGCGATTTATTGGGACATGCACCTCGGAAAAGAGGTAAAGAAAAATGTAAAAATACATCACCACCTTCAGATTCACATACTGCAAAAACGTACAGGGCCAACTGTATTTTAAATTTAAGATGCAAGAATTCAATATATACTATATAAGCAATGTCGGATAAATCTCTAGGAATGATATTTTGGTAGTTTTCCATACAGAGAAGAAACAAAGAGCAAGGCTATAAAGGCTATGCATAATGCTTTATTTGTAATAAAGCAAAAGAAACACAGTTGAATTTTTTTCTCCCGTTTATACTGCAACCTTTATATCCTTAACCGAATAAACCCCCAAACCATCTACGTGTCCTAAATACAAACACGCTCCTGGAACACTCAGTCACTTCCTCTGCTTCTGCCTAGCTATATCTCACTTTTAAAATAAGATTATAACGGATTTAGTTAACGGGGAAATTCTGGAGAGTTTATTTTTTCATTCTAGGGTTGGTACATAAAACACTTCCACCATCATGTGATATTACTCTAGCTCTAAAGTCATGATTTATTGGCTGAAAATGTATCTTGGTTAATTGGACCTAAGCTAAACCCTCATCTGTGCAGCCATGGCATGAGAAAAACTTCAGAATACTTCCACTTGAAAGAATGAGTGCTGCTTTAATGGGGAGCAAAAAAAAAAAATCTCTCCTCTTACCTGGTTTATTAACATAAATTCTGAGGCAAGAACTAGAACGGTTTCAGATGGAAAGCCGACCACATTGTATGCAATGGACAACAATATTCAAATGCAACTCTCAGTGCGCTATCCAGGGCGGGTGGAAGGAGAAATTTTTCTTCATTCTTCTACTGATGCCCTTGTCATAATTTGTGTTAAAAGCCAACAAACATTTAATTAAATGAATTTACATTAAATTGAATTTCAAAATGTACCATTTACATTCTGGCACGATTCATGGTCACACACACACACACACACACACACACACACACACACACACACACACACACACATATATATATATATATATATATGACCTAACCTATAATGTTAAAGGGAAAAGCAGATCAGAAAGAAAACCTGATCAACATTATACTGTTCCTGGCTAGCCTTTTTTGCTCTTAATGTTTTGACTAAAGTTCACTTTTTGAACAAGTGCAGGATTTGACAACAGTTGCTGTTCAAGTCCAAATATACCGGGCCTGACTGAAAATCTGCAACCCGAGAGTCGTTCATTTCATTTTAATGTTGTACCTGTTAATGAACAGTCTTTAGCAGGGGCACTGATTAGGTTTGAGATCTGGATTAAGGATGCATGCCTGGTAATGTCCTATCTAGCTTATATTTTTCATTCAATACCTATTCACCTATTTTTTTTATTTCCCCCCCATTCTCTCCCCGCATCAGTCAGCTCTCCACTATCATACAACAGCTACCAAGTGGCGAGGGCGAAGGCTAACACATGCTTCCTCAGGGACATGTGAAACCACAACATCTCTTCAAACTGCTGTGTCACAGGACGGCGTAACACACTCGCATGAAAGTGCTATCTACCCTCTTCCACATACATCAGCTCACAGACGCCCACGATTGGCTATTGTCTCTATTGTGATTAACAGGGGATAGAGAGTATGCCATCCCTCCCACCCTGAGACCACTTTAAACAAGCAAACCATGCTTCTTACTTGTATAGCTTTCACCTAGTGTTAGGGTTGTCCTTCAGGTAAAACGCAAGGAACATGTACAATATGAGTCATTTAACATTAAAATCAGGTATGTGTTCTCATATATGAATTTACTAATTACACAATCCCAGCATGTTTCATTTGCTGTAGTTTCCAAATGAGGTCATGGAATATATCGGCACTCAATATTCTTGTTTTCCTGACTGTAACACACCCATTTTATCATGTATTGTTAACACAAAAATGTGAATGTTGGCTTATAGTTGTCAGTTGTGTTGGTGAAGGGGGAAACACTTGAATGTGTAGCGCAGTGTTACTCAGGGCCACTACTGGAAAATACTGGTTTATAGCAGAGTGTGTCCTAGCACATTCGGTGTTCTAAACTCACAGAATCTGACCTTTAATAATTGGAATATTTGTTCCACTAAGCATCAGCATCACAAGCTCTATGCAATACTCATTTCAATCAGAGTTATGAAGGAGAGTTTTATCCTCTCAGTGAGTGTTTAAATTAGTGCAGTATGACAGATTCAGCCAGCACATAACCACAAGCCTCTTGGAAAAGTGAAAGACTAAGTCATCAAAGACTGTGTTACAATCTGTTCACAAATGGAATCAAGAAAAAAAAATTTGACTTTCAAATCTAGTGTTGGAGAGCACATGTCATCGCCATCTAAACTGATTGCTTGGCATTTGGGTGTGACTAGAATATGAAGTGCAATGAAAACATGCGGAGTGTCCGGCGCAGATGGTGCTCGGAGACTGAGAGAGCCACTGAGCAGCATAGCCACAAGGCATGAGCCAGAAAAGAATCCTCCAAAGTAAGTGTTGAAGAAACAGAGAGCTGTACGCCAAAAAGATGAGGTTTAGCAAAGAATCTTCATTTAACAGCACCATCACTAAACGGAGAGAGATGTGCACAACTAGGGTCAGATCCCTGCTGTCTCCCTCTGTGTCCCAGAAGTCTCTCTCTAACCTCGTATGAAATGCCAGTGAGGCTGCCAACGAAAGCTTGAACTTGCAATCAACACACAAAAGTCAGACTGTACTATCTTTGGAATCCAGAGGCAGTGAGGCCAAAAAACACAAGAAGAGGGGGGAATAAAAGAAAAAGGTCTGCTCTGACTCAACTTACAGGATCTGTGTTCCTCAGGGCATGGGCCCTAAGGCTGTGTAAGTTACATTCATCCTGTGTTTATGATAAAGTGATAAATCTGCATATGCCCGAGTGTCCTCGGCTGTAATACGCATCTAAGTGGTCCAGTGGGAAAAGGCCTGGAGGAACGAAGGCCTTTCAGTACCTGAGCGTGGTGTGGAGAAGGAATGCGGACCTGCAGGAAAACTTTATCTAATGCCTTCCCCAGCTGCCTGGCCCCGGTCACAGCACTGCACAATGCCCCTTCAGGCCCAGCGGACGCGTTTTACACACCCACCGCTACAGCTCATGCTCCATTAACCTGAGGGGAAAAAAAAACAAAAAAAAAACACAGGCCCCTGAGGCAAGGGGCCTCTGGCTACAAACACTCACACACAAACCTCCTCGGCCCACCTGCCCCTCACATTACTGTGTATAATGGCTGGCTATAGCCATAAATAAGCAGCAGAAAGGGTAGGGTGAAGCTCACGAGCTGAGCATTTACACGGGCTGAGAGCAAGCATATGCTCAAATCTTGTCTGAGAACAGGAAATTGATTTGACACAGAGATCATACAATTAAAGTCAAGTAAGGCTGAAAAAGCATGATAGGTGTGAATACACTAATTAACATGTGTTAGGATTCAGGAGTCGTGTAGGTAGGTAGAAGGAAAGAAAGAAAGAAAGAAGGAAAGAAAGAAGGAAAGAAAGAAAGAAGGAAAATGAGGTACTTTACCAGAACACAAAGCTATCTGACCTACTTCGAGCTAAGAGCAATTAAGTGAAATGACAACCATCACTGACTCCTTAGCTGACAGAGATATTAAACTCGTTTATACTCCTGAGACACATTGATTTTCACCGCCAAAACAAAACATGCCCCCTTCAAAATGATAAAAGACATTTCAGGCTGAAAAATCCATGATTGTTAACAGCACATGGAAGATGAGAGCATTAACAAAGAATCCCTAGACCGGTGTCTCTTTTAGTAATATCCACTTCAATTTTTTCCTGCACAGGTAAAGAGTTACAGATTCTTTGAAATATAATGGCAGCCTTTAAATACGAGTGACATAAACCTAAAAGGCTTAATTTCTAGACATTTCTAAAAGCCTTCTATCAGTGGGTCATAAACACGAAATACATTATACTGTTGTTGCAATGTAATGACTGCCAGTTTTAATCAAACCCGAAAGCACATCAGCCTGTACAGTCCAAACAAGTCAACAAAAATCTGCTACTTGAAAGGCATGACATTGAAGGCATTCACTGAAGCGTTCATTAAAGAGGACAGCTTTTGGGATATGCCTTTATGGATGTTTATGTAGATACCATACATTCCAATAAGCACCGTTTTAAGTAAACGATTACCAGGAAAACAAAAGAACAGAGCAAATTAATGCAACAGATTTTTAGCCAAGGCAGAGCTGTGAAAAACAGTGAATTAACACATGCACAGTACCAGGCATCCGCTTACTCTAAACTCACAGTATACCAAGCTACTGAATTAAAAAAAACACACACACAAAGCATATTTTATGAATATCAACCCTAAAGCAATACACATATTAGATACATCACCTTCCACTTCAGTAGGAAAAACTGTACAAACCTATACAACTACTCATTCATGCGATTATCCAATCAGCCAATCATGTGGGATCTGCGCAATGCATAAAATCATGCAAAAACAATTCAAGTGCTTCAGTTAACATTCACGTGAAACATCAGAATGGAGAATAATGTGATCTGGGGCTGGTTTCTCTCTTTCAGAAACTGCTGATCTCCTGGGATTTTCACACAAAACTGTCTGTAGAGTTTACACAGAATGGTACGAAAAACAAAAAAAAAACATCTACTGAGCAGCTGTTCTGCATGCGGAAGAACTTTGTGATGAGAGAGGTCAGGGGAGAATGGACAGGCTGGACTGAGCTGACAGGAGGCCACCATAACTAACCACTTTTACAACCGTGGTGAGCAGAAAAGCAGCTCGGAATGCACATCACGTCAAACCTTGAGGCAGATGGACTACAAAAGCAAAAGACTAAATTGGGTTCCACTCCTGTCAACCAAGAGCAGGAAACCGAGGTCACAGTCGCGACAAAACCGAACAGTTGAAGATTGAAAAGAGCTCGCCTGGTCTTTTTCCAATCTTCAGCTGTCCAGTTTCAGTGAATTCTGTGTAAACTCTAGAGACTGTTATGTGTGGAAATCCCAGGAGATCAGCAGCTTCGGAAATACTCAAACCAGCCTGCCTGGCACCAAGACGTACTTCACAAGATTTTTTTTTTCCTCTCATTTTAATGTTTACTGTGAATCTCGTGACCTGTATCTGCATGAATTTTATGCACTGAGCTGCTGCCACATGATTGACTGATTGGATGATTGCATTAATGGGCAGATGTTCCTATTAAAGTGGCTGGTAAGTGAACCATTATTCCATGTAAGCAAGGTCCAGACTACAGAATATACATCCCAAACACATACAGCTCCTTCCAACTCTTACTCCATAACCTAGGCACTCATGATCAGTGCTTCTTACAGAATGTCTCAACATTGCTTGACATTTGTCTCATCTACTGACGGTAACTATCGCTGCATTAAAGATTAGGAGAAGCGACTCAACAGCAGCACTCAAGCAATGAAAGCACTGAATCAGGTTAAGAGAAATATATATTTTATGGCAGCTTTCAGGGTCAGCCAGTGTATATCTAAATGAGATGAAGGAGGATTTGTCAGAGATGATTTGGGCTGATTGAGTAGGTGTCTCTGCAGTGCGCAAATACTGTGTCTGTTCTCCATCTCCAATCCTACCAGAGCTCTCTCGTTCCCCATCTAGTAAGGCACTGCAATTCCTCTAATGGCATATATGGAAAGACAATTAAGGTAGAGTTTACTATCTTAACCTACAATATTGGATTAAATAAGGTCAGCTCTTGAATAAAGCCCTGAAGAGACAATGATGATAGACATAAAGGGGTCACGGTTTGACATCTGACATGTGCTCACGGATCTTCATGTAATACATTCACTAGAATAGCTTCCAGTGGTGCTCTTAAATAGCAACGGGTTGGTTCGTGTCATGTACTTCCTACCTACTGAGGAAAAATAGAGACAAAGAATAAAAATGTTCAGGAGTCATTTAAAGAAATAAAAAAAAAAACCTACAGGCTCTTTCACCATATTTGAATCCACAGTCAGTGCAAAGGCACGACTGGAACATTTAACAGAATATTCTTCATAAGACCGAAGACAGATTGGGTCAAAAGTGAGAAATGATATATAATGAAATGGCATACACCTCAGGAATGCATCCATATAGGTCAACCACCACCAATTTCCCGCTATACCATGTGTCTGACATCTGTACAGCACATGGAGCCAGTCTATAAATCTCTCTGGAATCCCTTTAATGGAACTACAAACACCACTAATGGATGTCCTGCTGCTATTGGGAAAAATGAAAGCAAACTATCATAGCACATATGATCGCTAACCTTAGCCTCATGCCATGCATTAACTTCCACAGTGACGCAACTGATGAACCACTGATGCACCACATCTCTGGATTACCTTTACAACAACAGTTCAACACAACATTACTTTACAACGTAGTCAATACAACATGGACTATTCAGCCATTTCATATAATTATCCTGGTTCACAAAAATTCAGAAATTGGATCTGGATTTGATCATTAGGGTCATTCCTCTTGAAGACTACTATATGTGTGTTCTAGAGAAATCCAAGCCATTCTGCTGCTGTTTCCATAAGTTTTGGTTGGACCCAATCTTTCCAGTGTGGTTTTTAGAGATGGCTTGCCTGCTCATTTGCAGACATTTTTGCCCCAAAGCAAACCCAAATAAAGAATACGATCCAAAACCGCCAGTATGATCCAGAAACACCACATCTGCAGCTGACAGGTAAGGCAACAAAGTACCAGGGGCAGCCCAAGTATGACCCATTCTTCTGTCTACCTTCATACAGCATTCGATCCTAAATTAAATATACAGGAGCTCCAACTAAAACATATGAAACATTACACTTCAATGTAACATTTTTACTGATGTTTCTCTGGGACTGCGATTAAATCTCATTAAGACACGTTGGCCCTCAGTCATCTGGGCAGAGCAGAAATAAGCACGGATTTGAGCACACAGAATTTCGTATCAACAAATCTGCAGCTGAAGTATTAAACTGGTGGTTTCACCAAAAAATGGTGATTTGAACACTATTTTGATGAATCAGCTTAGGCTGGGTGAACACAAGCTCAAGCCCAATAGTCCCTTACATGTCATACGCATACACCCCAATTTACCTTCATATACATCTAATTTACATTAAATACACATTAATTTATGCAGCTGTTGAGACAGTGAGGCAGTAAAAGTAAAACATGCTACAGTTTTTCAAGAGCTGAGGAAAGAATTAAATGGATAGGACAGTAAATTCATTTCAGTGAAGCTGAGAGGTGCTGGTGTCTGTGGTTGCTGCATATAGAAATGTTTTTTGAAAGCATCAATGATAGCATATAAAAGAGAGCACAAAATGAAATCATAAATGAAATATGCAATATTTCAATCATATATTTTCAATATAATTGCAATTCATTTAAGCATATACAGCTAGTAATGGAAGTACGGTCATTTTTTAAAATAAAGCTGTTTAAAGATTTAAAGGTTTAATAGGGTAGACACATATATAAATTCTATATAAATTCATTTGGTCATGTCTGGCATGTTTCAGTGTTGAAATGAGATTGTGTGGGCAGCGCAGTGGATAAAGCGGTTACTGAAGATGAATGAATCAATGAATGGAGTTCAAGCATTTTTCAGATTTAGAAACATGGTTTTACAATCCGATTAAGGTGAATTGGGTTTGAAAAAAACAAGACCGGTGACATCTTTCCAAGGACGGACACAGGCTGTACTGACGGGCAGGGCAGGGGAACCTAGCAGGAACTTCATCACAATCAACCCCCCAGTCCACCACCGTATCTTTCTACAGGCCGATTTAAGCCAGGCCCCGTAACGGATGTCTATGAATGTGTCTGTTGAGCTGAGATTTTTTTTATTGCTATATAATTAGAAATTACTTCCTTTAGGTCCCAGGGATCTAAAGGCATAACTAGTCATTTGTAGTGTATGCTGTCATGAGAATCATTGTAATATACATGTCTGTATGTTAAGAATGCAAAAAGTCATTGATTCAGAGTAGCTCAGTTTTCAGTTTAGTGTCATAATTAATGGAAAACGTGTAGAACACAGACAGACTGTGAGGTCTCATTACTATTTTATAGAGCATCTTCAAACACCAGATATGAAAAACCACGTCTACATCTGACAGGTCTGTTTCTGCTGGATGGAGGGAGTAAACACTGGATAGGAGCTGAGTAACAGATGCAGGAAAGTCGGGTACGGGGCCAGCTGATTGGCAGGCATAACTTAGCGTAATGGCTGTTTGAGATGTTAACTGTCAGTAGGCAACGTGAGAAGAGGTGTCTCCTGAGACAGTGACAGGCCAGAGGTTTCCTATTCATCTGGGTTGTGATGTCAGGCTGGTTTGTTCTATAAACCTGGGGCTGCTTTGGAGGCATAGGCTTTAACTCTCATTCACTCTACTTCAAATTACATCTCTCTTCCTTGCTTTCTCTCTAAATTCCACAAATCTTCTTATTCTCATTTATAAAATGTCAAACGGTCATCTAAACTGTTACTCACATGGAACACTTTGGCAGTCCTTCTGCATAAGTACAGCTGCTGATTGATGCAACTAAGACGCAGGTTCATTAATGCACTTGTGCAAAGATGCAAAAAAGCTGAAGACTCAGTTCTAGACACATCATTAACCTGACCCTTTGGCTGAAAACTAGCCATTAGGCCTACAGACACTCTCGGTATTGAGTTCCTGAAGGTATCTCTGTCCACGTTAAAAGCAGCAGCTCAGAGAGATACTGCGTTCCATTAAGCTAGTGATCTTTCATTCGGTCATCCATAAAACAGGAGATCGGTGTCAGTAAAGCTGACACTCTTTCTAAAGTTTCTGAATACTGTGACATTTGGCAAAGGTAACATTCCCCTTCAGAGCTCGTCTGAGTCGGAGTCGATCTCTCAGTCAACACCACCTCCAAATCCCCGCAGCCTGCATCCTGGCATTCACCAGAATAAACTCCAGCAAACGAGTCAAATTTCCTGAGCCGCACTGCTACTCAAAGTAAGACTGCAGTTTTATTGCTGCACAGATTTCCCCTGCTATTTTATAGTAAACATCAGTAATCTGTCACTTGACGGAATATATATTATATATAATTATATATTATTATTTGCAAAAAACTGTCATCAGGGGACAGTGTCTCAAACTCACAGCACCTCAGATCTCTGCAGACTGATCCAATGCTGAGGTTTTATTGTGTACAGATCAAAGTATTTTGGTGTAAAGAGGACAGGCTGGGAGATTCAGTGTTACAGGCTTCATGTCAGACAGCTGGGGAAAGCTTCTACAACTCTGTAATCAACAGCTGTGAGATTACACTAGTCAGATAATGAACATCCTGCTTCAAAGCAACTCTTAAAAAAACAAAACAAAAAAAAGTCTAATTCTAAAAAAATGGGGTTTGATATTTTGTACTAGTGTTCATTTTGCACTGATAAGGTTTAATAAGCCTGAGGTTTAATAATTACACTTAAATATAAGTGTAATTATTATTTTATTTCATTTGAAATATTATTATCAAAAAAGCAAATAAATACTTTAAAAAATACTCTAAAATAAAACAAAGCTTAGTCGCATCAGGGGAAAAAAAAAGCATATACAGAAGGGTGCCAATGCTCCAACTACAGGGCACAAGGGCTTGCTGAGTGCTTCAGGAAGAAGTAGCTCAGTGGAAAGTCATTGGACAATTAAGTGGAAGGTCATCAGTTCAAATCCCAACACCACCAAGCTGTCACTACTCGGCCCTAGAGCAAATCTCTTAACCCTCAACTGCCCAGCTGTATAAATGAGGTCAAAAAAAAAAATTTAACTTTCACTTCTGTGAGTCGCTCTGGATAAGCGCATCTGCCAAATGCTGTAAATGTTTGATGAGTATGAACATTATGTAAATCATATGCTATGACCTTCAGTCACAATAACACAACCCAGTTAAACATCTATGGGAGATTGTGGAGAGGTGTAACAGTGGTCTCCATCACCACCACCACCATCATCATCAAAACACAATTTGAAGGCATATCTTCTGGGAGAATGGCGTTCATCATTCCAGTAAAGCGCAAGAGACCTGTACGATCACCTGTGGCGGTCATACGAATATCCTTCTATGACACTTAATGTGTTTTTCCTTTAATTTGTCAGCTGTCTGTTTTTATACTTGTATACACTTTCTTATTTTCTAACTCTTATGCAACCTCTATTTTATGTCACGGACAGTCGTAAAAAGCATTTCACTACATGTCGTACTGTGTATGGCTGTGTGTGTGTGTGTGTGTGTGACAAATACAAATTTGAATTTGAATGTATATAGCCAACATCCAAGCAACAGTTAAGTCAGTATTCAAATCACTGGATATGGTAAACATTTTTCATACTGAGAATAAGAACAGTGCGACTGGGTCTGTGTCAGAATCTATTGCTTGGTTTGTGACTCTGGGGCTGAATGCTTGCCTGGATATTTTTGCACTGCGTATTTCCTCAAATGGCACTGCACTGCACAACACTAAGTCTAATGGCCTTTAAACACGTTCATATGCTGTGCTTGATCATGATGGCCTGTGAATGCAGCTCATTCACTCACATGTATTAGGCTCAATGGGCCAGACGTGATGGCATGGTGTGACCCCTGCTGTGACGAAATGCCCCAGGGAGCCGGCATGACACTGCACCGCTCACACCCACCCGGGCTTGACATGTCTTAATCACCGTGTGATTGTGTGTGTGTGTGTGTGTGTGCTGTAAGCATGGTGGTCTAAGGAGATGAAAGCATCAAAATCACACCACACTCTGTTTTAGAGGAGTGAGGAAAGATGAAATAATGATGTCTACACACATCATGCACGTTATGCATGCAATTTTCAACCCAGGACATTGAACTATTAACAACTGTCTACACTTCTGATCTGCAGAGAATTTATGATCCATGCTTTACGGGGCAGTGGTTATTCAGAACAGCCAGAAAACTAGCTGGACAAAAGCATCATTCTGTCAGATTATTAAATAAATGTACACTTCATAAACTTCAGAGAATATAGCCCATGCAATAAATATGAGTTTTCCTGAACGCTGGAGTTCATAAAAGCAGCTGTGGTTGTGTTGTTGGCTCGGCTGTGTATCGCTAGTAAACACCTCATTGGTCTTCGCAACAGACCAGTCAAGCCTCATTGACAGCACGTATACCAGAGTGAGCTGTGAATTACTATGAATGTGTTTTGTAAGCACATGCTATTCATCACCCATGCTTACATACACTAGAGTAAAAGAAACAGCTTCACCGTTTCATTAACAATTTCATTTTCATTGTGCAAGAATATAAAACCCAAACTGTCAAATATATCTGCCACTTTTTATTAATTCAGTTATCCCACAGTTATTCTTTGCTTATTATCAATTAACAACAGATGTACATGAATATAATTCCTGTGTCCTTACTTAAATGTTTGATTTTGATGCACATGATACGTTATATGGCCAAAAGTATGTGGACACCTGACCATCACACCCATATGTGATTTTTGAACATCACATTCCAGATTTAGTCGCGTCGTTGCTATTATAATGACCTCCACTCTTCTGGGAAGGCTTTGCATTAGATTTTGGAGCGAGGCTGTGAGGATTTGTCCATTCAGTCACAAGGGCATTAGTGAGGTCAGGCACTGATGTTGGGTGAGGAGGAATTGGGCGCAGTCTGCGTTCCAGTTCATCCTAAAGGTGATCTGTGGGGTTGAGGTCAGAGCTCTGCGCAGGCAACTCGAGTTCTTACACTCCAACCTTTATGGAGCTCGCTTTGGGCACAGGGGTTATTGTCATGCTGGAACAGGTTTGAGCCTCTTAGTTCCAGTGAAGGGAAATCTTAATTCTACAGCAAACAAAAACATATATAGTGTATGTACTCCTCAATAAAAGTAATGGTATATAGCATTGGTTATCAAAGTGGGGGTCCATGAAGCAAAGCCTAGGGTCCGAGATTTTTTCATTTTGTTACAGTGGTGAAAAGTACAATCCAGCATCATCAGAGTTAGATATTACTGAGTTTTTCTAGTTATTGGCCTGTTTGACTGGTCAGTTGAATTAAGTGGGTTTACTAATCCAAAATTTACTAACTGAAAAATAAAATAATGTCAACTTAGATCTAAAGTGTTCTGTTGGTGCAAAGTTCAGGAATAAAAAGCGACAGTAAATAGCCAGAATATTACTGTACACACTTGCATAAGTTGACGATTATTTGAACAGTGCCTAAAATAAATCTCTACTACAGAGTTCTTCTTTGCAGCAAAACAGCCCCTGGCTGCAAAACGTTCGAGAGCGCCTGGTATCCAGGACATTGTGAAAAGGCTTAAAACCCAGGGATTGTTTTTTTTTTGTGTGTGTGTCACATTTATACTTGAAACACTGAGCACTAACACAAGCAAGCCCCTGGACAAACACTCGAGTCATATTATGAGTGGTCAGTGAAAATCCCGGGAGTAAACATCTGCATGCTGCATTGAACAGGCATCACAGCAGGCTAACCCAGTGTAAATGAAGTCTGCTTAATGGGCACAGGAGCAAAGGTTCAGACATTCATGATGTTCCAAATATGACCTTTTCAAGACATTTAGCTGTGTGAGTACAAAATCTGTAACTGACAGGTGATAGAGTTTTACATGTGGACACTGGCATTTTCAGGAAGACATGAAGACGAATCCTACCATGAGACAAGAAAACAGAGTGGATTTCACACAACCACAGTAAGCTGTAAATCAAGTAATTTATTTTCTAGTGCTGTAGCAATCGGGAGAGACAAAAAAAAAGGAAATGAAGTTAGTATGCACAACAGCATGATGCAAAATGAAAAAAAAACGCAAACAAAATAACACAAAATAATAGCTATATAAAAACTGACAAGAAATGAATAAGATCAGATAACAGCAACAGATGAAACAACATATCTCTTTGCCTTTGTGCTGTTTTTGATGGATATCGATGGGAGAAAATAAAAAAAAACACACATCTTTTCAGATAGCGAGGTACCTTGAGTCTGTGGAAGATGACGATGCTCATCACAGTCTAATGATATCTTTTGAGTATAGCCAGGTGTTCCTGCAAAGCCAAAAATAACAGGATTATTACACAGATCTGAGGAAAGGACAAAGAAGCTGTAAGCTTTTTTTCCATTATTCTGTACTACATGATTCACTCAATTTTCCTTCAGCTTCTCCTTCTGGAGGCTGCAGTGGTACTAGGCGATTTCCAACGCTATACACACTCCAGTAGGTCATTTGTTCAAGAAATGAATTCGACTCTGTTTTGAAGACATTCCTCTTGGTGGTAGTCCTGCTGGGATAACATCCCGTACAGAGGGGTGCCACATAAAAGAGCACTCTTGTCCAAAGTACACAGTGCTTCCCCTGTTATTCCACAAAGTGTGTGTGAATCAGTTACAGCACAGGTTTCGTGTAAACTCAGAGCACCGTGCTCACTGTGCTATATGGCCACAACAACGAAGGGCCTTGCTTTTTCTCAGCGCTATGAAAAGGACTTCCAAACTTCTTCCCAAGGACTTCCGATGGATGTCCTATACATAAAATAAGTCAGTGACAAGGAGAATCATGTAATCACTGTCCTAGAGCTACTTGTTAAAGGTTTATGTCGTGTGACCTGAATAATAGGTTTTGGAAGTGCGCAAACTGTGTGCACTTCAGAAACCCGTGTTAAAAATTTATTCAGCGTGACCTCACACAGTAAAACCGCTCCTGTTGAATTCGCAATGATGTCTGAGTTCGATTTCGTGGAGATACTCTGAGTACATTCAACAGATCTCTTACGCAGAAACAAGACACAACCATAGTGTAGCTGAGGCCATATGTGCGTACACATCATATACTCACGTGATCTGGATGATTACTGGTTTAATTTGTTTTGCTTGTATTAAATCACATTATTCACAAAGGAAACAGTTCATGCCTTTTTTGATGCTCGCTGAAGAATTTCAATCACTTTCTAAGGTTCCATGACTTTCTATGGATACCGAGCGAGTCTGTCGAGAGCGTAAAAGCTCAAAAAAGTGTAGCGCATAACAAAAAGTACAAGCGATATAGTTCACAAATCCCTAGTCTACAGTAGAAGCTGTAATGCGTGCATACACAGGATCTTACGGTAACCACTGGCTGCCTGGGGGATGGGGATGGAGGAGAGGCCGCTTGCCTAGTGGTTACAATAAAACCCCATATTTATACACACTCCACTTTCTACCTCCACAGGCTTGACCACACTGTTTGAACGTGGCTTCACTGACCGTCACAGGAGATCAACAAACGTTTTCAATCACCTTCTAATGATCATTACCGTTTAAATTATTTGTGAAGTGATTTTCATTATTTTTTTACTGATGTTAACTGTATAGCTGCCTAATGCTAAGTCAAACAGACACAGAGAGATTTTATTTCACATTAACAAACTCAAAACATTCTCCACTGAGAGAAAGCAAAGGTGCCTCATATTTCACGCAGGAAAACACAGATAAGAGATTACTAATGTAATGTAATGGAAAGGGAAATAGAGTAAATCTTTAGTCGGGGGACCATTAAAAGGTGTGCCTAGCTATAAAATGCTTGAGAACCCGTACTCTGACAGAATGTAATAAACTGTGCGTCTTTTATTTTTTTAAAGAGCTACCACTTTTAATCACAAGGTCTATTTCACTCCTGAATGTAAACACCGAGCTCGTTTAAGTGCTTCTGAGGTGTAATGATTTACAAAAATACTTCAGATTAGAAGTCATTTTCCCATTTAATGGTTTAAACTGCCAAGCTATATTTTCACTTCCCGAAGAATATTCTCTGCTGTGTTATTTGTTCATAGAACTAATTGTCACAGTATTGTAAAGTGCTAATGAATTGTATTCAAAAGCCTAGAACTTTATCAGTACAACCTTGGTCACCTAAAGAAATACATTAGGCGTGAGATGGGAATACGTCCTGGATGGGACACCAGTTCACCGCAGGGCGCCATTTACACACATTTACACATTAATTCATACTTCATACTTCCGTGTATTTTAGCATAGCCAGTCCACCTACTGGCATATTTCTGGGAGGTGGAAGGAAACTGGAGAAGCCAGAGGAAACCCACATGGACACAAAAGGAGAACGAGGTGAAACAGAGACACGGAGAGTAACCCGAGCTCAGGATTGAAGCAGAGCTATGACACAGCAGTGCCTGTATACATTGTCAGTAATGGTACATAAATAGTACCCTGTAGTTAGTAACACACTGAGCTGCCAGTTTATTCAGTACCGTTCTAGTGTCTAATAAACTGAGAGCTGAGCTTATAAACGTGTGGCTGTGCCAGGAAGTGGTGGCAGTTAGGTCACAGTACGTCCATTGCCCACTACTATAGATTAAACTACTCCTCTGGGAGAAACTCATTTGCAGAAATAAGAAAAAAATCATTATGTATGTCATTATTTTAAGTTCACAAAATATAGAAAAGCTAAATCTTGGCACGCTAACTGTAGGGGAAATTAAAAAAAATTATAGTCAACATAGATGGAGAGCAACAATATGCAATACAATAACACTACAAATAATAACCAATAATACAAATATAATAATATCTCAAATGCAATCATGGACTTTACAAATGGGTTTAGAAGCACAGAAGGCTAGAGTTAATCTCATCAGGTTGAGTCAGGCCATGGGTCTGTCCCTGCTGCTCTGTTTGTTTGCTTATTTCACACATCACCTCTTTTGTTCTTGCCTATACACGCTTTTCTCGGTTCCAGACCGCACCTCGATAACAAATAATCATGTTTACTTTGCCATAAAATCAGCAATGGTTTCCTATTATTCCTCACAAAATCATTTGCTCCCTCATTGCTTCCCACTTGTACAATTCTGATGCTTGTGTCTTGCTCCGAGCATTAGTTTCTACATCAGCGGAAGAGATTTTTTATGTAAAACGAACTCAATGATGAAAAATGCATGGCGGATTTTTAACCACGAAAGCATGCTGAGAAACAGAAAACATAAAGACTTGACCATTCTTCTATTCAAACACGCCATTTGAATACAACCTCAGTCACCAAATGTTTTTATTTAAACTTAATGCTGAGCAGCCAACAGATTAGACAGATTTTCTTTGGAGACGTCACTTTTTTACCCCCCACCCCCCAATACCACGACTGAGGTGAGACCACTGAGCAAGGCACCGAACCCCCAACTGCTCCCAGGGCACTGCAGCAAAAAAAAGTGTGTGTTCACAGCTGTGTGTGTGTGTGTTCACGGTTGTGTGCGCGTACTTGGATGGGTTAAATGCGGAGCACAGATTCCGAGTGGCTCGCCACACTTCACTTCACTTTTAATAGCGAGCACAATTCTTTATTTAGAAGCTGCACTAGAATCTTCATTCAGTAATTATTTGACTCTGTCAACACAACTCAGGCAACAAATCAATTTTGCAGTTATCAATTAATTAGAAGTGTTATCTGGTGGACAAACTGAACTGCAGATACAATACACCCGATTTAATGGCATTTCTTAATCGCAATTCTGGGCAATCACCAGAGACCAATTACCGGCCATGAGATAAAGATGAACCATTAAGAACGTGCTACCCGGGTTCACTTTCACTTCATTTTTCAGATTTCAAAATGACCTTGATTTTCAAAATACTGAGAAGAAAATCAATTGACTGGCACAACCAACAGAATCTGAGACGTCCGCCGTGCTCACAACATGAGCGCAGAAGCAAATTAATTTAAGTTTATCAGAAAAGAATTGAGAGACAAAGACTTCTGAGTATTATGGTTTAAAAAAAAAAACAAAAAAACAAAGAGACTTAATTTAATCACATAATTAAGGTCATGGCATTTAATCATGTAATTAAAATCCAGATATTGGACGTATAAACAGCGACTGCAATTCATTTCCAGGAGAGAAGAATCAAACCTCAGAAGAGAAGAGCAGCTATTAGGCTGCTAGGAGAAGGGGCAGAATTATTAAACAGCATTTCTAACAGAAGCTGTGTTTTTTCCTGGTTCTACACCAATGCTTTCTATTTTCGGCAGCAGATTTCAACAGTAATTACACCGTTTTCAGCCCATCTCCAGCGTTACGGTGAGGTGTTAGGACGAGCTTCCATTTCGGCTGAGGTTACACGCGGCGTCACACACTCTGCTTCACACCACTTTCATTTCAGTGGCCTGCTTCCCAGGAGCAGTGGACACGACTCCCTTCCTCACACGTGCGTGATGGTGCCGCTGCCAGAAGCACTTCTAAATAAAGGTGGCAGCATGCAATTTTCTCTACCGTATTATTTTAATTCAGCATGGCAGTGGTACCAGCAACCAGATGTGCTTCCTGTCTTCCCTGTTTCCAGCAGCAGGAGCATTACGAGTCATGAGAAATTCACGGCGCAAATCCAGTGATTACTATATGGAAATATATGGATATCACTCCCAGTAAAAATGGTTTTCTTCCTTTTTACTCGTTTAGAATAATAATAATAATCATCACGTTAAACACTGCAGTCGCCAAAAAAAATGTTAAACCAATCAAATCGATTTTATATTTTAATTTCTCGACAATGATGAATCTTCGCACGGTTTTGGCACCTTCTCAAGGGAACAATCCCAAATAAGCCAAGCTCCAGGCTGTTTCTAATCATTTAACATGAATACAGCTTGTTTCGGGAAACAATATAATTTTAATTAAAATCTACACTTTGTACATTTCGATTTTTTTTTTTTTTTTTAAAAACTATTTATTAAACAAAATACATTTTCAGCCGTAATTATATAATTATCTAATGTGTCCAAGCTTGACAAAAAATGGAAAAAATAAAAAAATAAATAAA
Source organism: Pangasius macronema (assembly GCA_037577455.1). Classification (NCBI taxonomy): domain Eukaryota; kingdom Metazoa; phylum Chordata; class Actinopteri; order Siluriformes; family Pangasiidae; genus Pangasius; species Pangasius macronema. The sequence goes on from CM074963.1 coordinate 7,609,859, forward strand.
AAAAAAGAAGAAAAAAAAACCAAAGTCACATCTATGTAGTTTAACTACCACTGGTTCCTGACTTTTGAATGACATATGAATATATATGAATATACTGAATGTATATGAACATTTCGAGCATGAACGTATGAATATATTCACTATAATATTCTCACTACACAGATGAATCGAACATGTCTACGAATGCCTACTACTTTGTGTTTTTGTGCTAGACCTGCCACACCAGCTGTCGCACTAGCTTGCCGGCCCATGCGGAAAATTAACACTATCCTGCTAGCATAGCATTTAAAATCCCATTCGTGAAAATGAGCATTTTTGCAGCAGCATCTTTCAAAAAAAAAAATGCTTATAAAAGTGAATTACAAGGTTTCAGTTTCGAACAACGCTGTGTAATGACTTCTACACAAGGATGCAGACATATTTCTACAGGGCTAACACAGGACTTAAGCCCCGCTGCAAGAAAAGCATACAATGCTGAGCCTAACTGAACTCATGCTTATACATTCATCTACATATTGATTTTTCTCCCTTTAATCATGTGACCTTGAAAATAATTAGTAATAAGCAGCACAAATAGTATTATAAATGAATAGTTCATGGATTAATAATGAATTATCATTTTTGTCCTATATTTGGATATATAAATAAATATCAGTAATGTTGCATGGTTTAAAAAGTTCATAAAATAGTACAGATATTCTTAAATATAATACCTGTTATGATGCAACCCGTAATTATACGAGATGATCAGTTTTAATTTGCTGTTTCTGATTAGGTTACATTTGCGATGTAATTTAATTACTACATTTGCTTAATATTACATCAGATTGTCCAAGGTGTCACTATTCAAAATTAAATTAATATTTTTTTTCTGTTTGAGCTGCACAAGCAACATGAACACAAACACGAAAAATTGTTTCACCTTCGCTTTTCTGCACAAAACAGACATGCTTCCCATCCTGTCTTAGAAACCAGTTCTTACAGAACCATTCACACAGGCGAGTTACACCACATTCAGATGGAACCATGTTTAATTGGTAAGAGTGACCCCAGAAAGACAGCGCACTGTGGCTAGCTTCCAGACCACGCTGTATTTGTCCTCAGAGGCCAAGTGCATACCGGAAAATCATAAATCATCTGTGCGAGCTTCCACCTGAGCTCGCACTTTCGCCCTAGATGGAGCTGTTATCCTTGAGGCATGATTCAATTATTTACTTGCCAAATAAATTATTACATAATGCTCCAGTGCATAACAGGCCTCAGCATCACTTCTTTTTCCAACTACATCTGACAGCCTGTTTCCATCTGAACCATTCCCCACGGGACTGTAATGAGCATCATGCAAAAAAAGGGGGAAATTTTAAAATTATGGAAAAATTGAAGAGTATACATTCTTTTTAAAGTGAGAACCTGGCTGTATTTCTAAACTCCTGAGATAAGCGGAGATACCCGACACCCTGCTGGGAACATCTCAGGAAATTCAACATTTATAGTGCACCTCATGCTGCTTTTTACCATAGGCATGCATCAACAATTACACTGCATTATTCAACAGTGCTGTTGAATTCTCAGATCTCACTGGTCAGAAGGTGTTGATTAACTGAGAGTTGGTCTGAAAGTCGGACTTGTAACCNGCTCTCTGCCACCCTCAATACCACGACTGAGGTGAGACCCTTGAGCAAGGCACCGATCCCCCAAGTGCTCCCCGGGCGCCGCAACTAAAATGGCTGCCCACTGCTACTGCTAGTGTGTTCACTACTGTGTGTGTGTTCACTACTGTGCACTACTGTGTGTGTGCACTTGGATGGGTTAAATGCAGAGCGCAAATTTCAAGTATGGGTCACCACACTTAACCACAAAGTCACTTCACTTCACTTCACTTTATACTAATGCACATTAATATAGTGTTTCTAGTAATAGTAATAACTCATTCACAGGGATTGCACATAATCTAAGCCTAATAATAAATAGATTTTTAAACAAAAAAAAAACATGTTTGATTTAACAAAGAAAAGCATGTTGCTTTCTGTAAGGAGGCATTTAATTAACATTTGTGAACGAAATCTCAAGTGTCAGCACTTTGTAACAGTCTGCACGGAAGAGACTTCGGAACAGAGGACTTTGCGGTTTCTGTTTTCTTGGTAAAGTGACAAGCTGTGTTCTTTGTCTTATTAACTTCAGGAGAGAAAAAAAGTCAGGCCAGCGAGGGAACGACTGTTTATAGCTGTGGTATCCTGCCTGCCAGGAACTAACTTGTCTTGTGAACGTTCCGCAACACTTGTTCTTTAATACGTTGAGTAATTGTAAACATGGGCAAACTGGTGTGGGATAAAGGATTGCAGGACGGACTGCATCATACCATTCTGTCTTTGATTATTTTCTGTTACAGCATACTCTGTTTTGTTTCACTCATTACATATCCAAGCTAGAGAGCACTGTTATCATGGACAATCCCCAGCATTTCATGCTGTTGTTTTTGATTCGGAAACAGCTGCATGAAGACAGTATCTTTGGGCAGAATTTATGCTCTTGGTATCTGAAGGCAACAGCTGTTTGCAAAGAATCCTTAATTTGGACAAATTAGAAGTCAGCATTGCAGCAGTGTGTGTATCGTTCTCAGCAAAGCCGATTTCATAATTCGGCCGGCAGTATGACAGTTCCACGAGAGTTTGAAAAATGTTGCAGACAGAACTGTCACTCCAACCGCTGAGTGAGGAATTTTTTTAGCAAGGCGGCCGTTTTCTTTGTTGTTTTTTTTTTGAGTAAATATCTTGATCAAATTGTAAACTGTGAAAGGTCATGCAATATTCCGATATGGGAAATTTAATATCAGTATATGCCTAATGCACTACGATGAGTTACAGACGCAGTTGAACATGGCTTTCTGTTTTCACTGTGACACTGTGGACTCGCAGACCTTTCGCCAATATCTTGAAGGTATAACAACAGTATCCAGCATCAGCCAGAGCCATGCACTGAGCTGCAGCAATTCAGTTTAAAGACTAATGCTCTGTATGGAAATGAAGTGACAGTAGACAGTAGAAACGTGTATGACCTGAATCATGATGAACTGCTCTCCTATTAAAAATTGCATGTAAACCAGAGCATGGCTGTGGCGATGTGCACTCTGTAGTGGGAGTTTTAGGGTGAAGGATCAGCCGCAGATTGCCTCTCATGCTTCACAGGGTCTCTTAAGAGTTTCAAACTGGTGCAGTTTGCTCATGGCCTTTTGCCCTTTCTACATTAGCAAGTATATTAGTCTTTTAGTTCTGGCCAGTGTGCATATTTTGCATATTAAATCTCGCTGGCATGCAGCAAGTTTGACTATCTGGCTTGAGCACACATTCAGTGATCCAGAATTACAGTAGGTGTAATCTTTAAACGATCTGTTTCACTACCGTCTCAATCCCACATGAAGTAGGATTTCTATTTCCTCACCGTATTGATCAGCAAGAGGTGTTGCTTCTAATGCATCCTCATAAGCACAGACCGGCCTGCCATACGGATTTTTAATGCTCTTTCAAATTCCCTTTGACTGCTCACAAAAAAACAGCCCTCGCACATTTTTTTCCTATTTTAAGCCTTAATTCTAATGGACTCTAAGATGGTTAAGGCAGATGCCATCTTGCCTCATTAACACTATTGTAACAGAACTGAAGATTTTTTTTATGCATCAACATTAAAGGAGCAGTCTGTAATTTTTTTTAGAGTCCCTTCCTGTTTGCGGAGTGAACTGCAACATCAATGAAATCACTAAAAATCTTCAACCGACCCCAAACCCATCTGCTGAAGCCACATAAGCTTTATGAGCTGCTCAGATTTATAGAAAGGCCGTAGAGCTCTGCAGCTCTGTTCCACCTTGTAGGTCATTTCCGGGCCAGAAATCAACTAATTAACTCAATAATTAAGATTAAGCAGATCATAAATAGAGTTATGAGCATAACTGAATAAACACGGTGAAGGGGAATGTGTGTGCAAAAATAAATCCATACTTAAGAGTTTTTATCCAAAAAAAAAGCATGAAGGGAGCATTAAACCTGGCCATGGCATTTAGGTTAAGGACATATCTGCTTTTATAGTATTGATCTGCAAGTGTAGCCATGCATCTTATAAAGCATGGCTTATGAAAACCCAAGGTCCATTCTAGCTGGAATTTAGTGCTGATGTTAGTGTCAATGCATAAATACCTTATCGGAAAAATCATGGCCAAAAAAAAAAAAACTAAGCAGAAAAAGAGAAAATCAATTTAGAATCATATTCTGTATATACTATAATTACAATGAGATCTGAATGTTTCACTTGTGAGCAATACAGCACAACTATTCTTATCATTCTCCCCTGAAACCAAGCAACCACATGATGTCAATAACGATGCTGACCTTATTTACAACATATGCCTCTACATGCAGCATGCTATTATCATTGCTCTCCTTTCAGCAATGATAATGTCCTCATCATGACCTAAAAAAAAACACAATCAAATCCCATCTCCATTCAAACTGGCCAGAAACAGAAACATTTTACGGATAGCAGTTTTGTACGTCCTTCTACATTTGGCTTCAACTGATAGATGCTTTGCAACTAACAGGAATATGAAATTACAATATATTAAAATAATCATTTCAACACTTACGGCCCAAACTAGATGATTCGTTTTAGAATGGCATTTAAGATGAAGACACATTCGATGAATGAAGTGGAATAAAGGGGATAAAACAGAGCACTCCATACCTACTCAATAAATAATATGTTTTAAAAAGCGATGAAACCTGACACACTGAGAGCAAATCTGTCCTGATGATGATCAGGTTAGTTAGACAACCAGTCTATTTCAGCTCTAAAGACAGGAAATGTGCCTGCATCACGCACCTTACGATACAGGAGGTCGGGGCATAAACATGCACCCATGCAGAGTGATTCACCACCATAATTCGTATAAATTCAAGAAATAATGGAGTGGTAATAGATCTGTGTGTGCATGTGTTACTGGTACACTTGCGCATACATGCCTGAGTCACTAGGCTCTGTGGAGACTCTCACTTTAGCAGGTTCAGATCCACTGCCGTGTTCTGTGATGTCCGTGCCAGAAGCCTTTAATCTTACGTGTGCTACCTGATAGATTTGCCAATATTCGTTGAGCTGTAAGATCCCTCTGCCTGCTCCTGGAAGCTCGACCAACATGACAGAGCTGCAATTCCACTGAGAGATGATACTATACATCTGTACCTGGTCCTCTATGTGTGAAGGAACACGACAGTTTGACATGATATAATATGACATCGCAAAGATTATGCCAGGCCTAACACTCCGTCTCGTGCGAGACACTCTCCGTCCTTCAGCTGGTACAGTACAGATGCACTCATTACCCGCCATCTTGAGTTCCACATGCCCATCTGGATCCTATGCAACTTCTGATGTGCAATCAAGTGCAGTCGATCGTATTGGTGAAGGACAGAAGGGAAAAAAAGCTTGAATGACAGCAGCAGTGTACGTCCTCATAATGGCTGACGTCAATTACAGAAATGAGCAGCTTTGCAACTAGAACTTACGCCTGAAAACTGCAGGGCTGCATCTAGATTGTAGAGCAGTATATAAACTGTAGTTTATGTCAATTAACTGCTAGATAGTGCTTTGTGTACATAAACTGAGGGAAGTGGAGTTGAAGGGGTAGTGGTGGAGCTCCAACTGCACCTTTCACACCTTTACTATATACAGACAGAAAGTGAGAGAGAGAGAGAGAGAGAGAGAGAGAGAGAGAGAGAGAGAGAGAGAGAGTCTGCGGTATTAGCTTATAGACTTGGTAAGGATTTAGGAGATAGTGACAGAATAATACGAAATGATCGTAAAGCATATTCATTTCCTTGCCATCAAAATACAAATGCAAAAAAAGTTTTTATCCGAGCAGATTAGCAGCAGATATTCAGAACCTGGGTATTTATACACACTCTCGGATCAGGCATATTTTCAGATCTACCCTATTTTATGCGAGGAACACAAATTGTACAGGACTTAACAGATTATAAAGCACACTACCATCACACATCTGATGGTTGATAAAACTTGGCAAGTGACGCTTGCAGAGAATCAATCAGTTTAATTACTAAGAGGATGTCCATATCTGGTATCAGTATCATCAGTATAGGTGATCTGAAAATTGAAAAAAATGAAATCAGTGCATACCTATTACAGATATTATAGGCCTATTTATTGCATTACAACCAAGTTGCACAAAGAATAAGGCTACCTGCAGAACTTTACACTGTGCATCAACTTATTTGTGGGCATATTAATGTATAATTTCTCATTTCTGTTTGCTTGTTTCTACTGACGTGTTGGATTAGTCTTCATTTTCATGATGTGTGCACAAACAAAGAGACCGACCTCTTGGCTTTCAAAATCACAACACCAAGTTTTCCTCCCTGCCGGCTGAGAGCGTGATGCGCATGCGCGCCGCACTAACGCCGCACACCCCGCGCGATTATGATGACATCTGGGGAGGATGGCACGAGCGCCGGTCCTCTTATTAAACGCCAGACAATAACTGGCAGTCCAGATTACCCACACGCGCCTTCTACTCAAGCCCTGCCGAGCATTCTGGCATAACCAAGCACAAACTAACAGTTAATCAGGGATGTCGCCTCACCTCCTGAAGTGCTCCCGAAGCCTCTGCGCTCGTCCTTGTTTTGCTCCGTCGCTCGGATGTGCGCGCGCTCTTCATTCAGTACCTTGTGCTGTTCAACTGCGCGGCACAAAGTACGCTAGCACGCTCTCCGGCGTCAGTGTCTCCCGTCGCGCGTGGCTCGTGTCTGTCTCTCACGACGCCGTGCTGAAGTTGACAGTGCAGTGACAGAGGTGTTGGCGGATGCGAGCGGCGCTCCCAGCCCGAAACCTGGAGATGCCCCAGCGAGAAAGCTTTGCTGCGTGTCTCTCACGCGCACCGTGCGCGGCTACTTTAACTCCGGCTGCGCTCCTCCCCTCTCACCCTCCGCTCCGGGCTGCGCGCGCAGGCTGACGTCAGCGCCGCCTGCCGGCCGAAACCCGGAAGTGCAGCCAATCAGCTATTACGTTTTAACGGCGCCAATTACACAGAGGTTGTGCTAAGGCGGCACGAGGTTGAGCAGACTGTCTCAAAGTTAGTCTGTAGATTAGTTCCCACTGGTTTAAGACTCCTCCACACGCATGCGCCCTCCAACTCTGGACAATTTTAATTTGCCTGGACATTTTTTGTTCCATAATGTGCTTTGGAGCACTGTCTACACAGAACCCTTAACCATCCCCATCCCCAGCCAGCACCCCTGCCACCAGAAATATTAATAATTATTGAATCATAATAATAATTCATTTGGAGTTAGGTCAAATATAGCTGCCTCACAGCTCGAGGTGGTTAATCTCGAACCACTCAAACTATCACAATCAGCTCAAAAAATATACAATAATTGTGATAGACCTACCCACTAGCCAATTTCAACGAACTCCTTTTAATAACCTATCCCTAAACATGGATGGCACATATATAATACATCACAGAATGTTAAATATTAAAGGTAGCTTCTTATGAATGATTAAGTACAACGGCTGTCAATTTTCCATCAGCCTCTAATTGACCACCTTGGGAGCAGCTATTTACCGTTGCCTTGTATATCAGTTACATCCTTTAAAGTTTATGTATATGTATACAGCTCACTGAAGGTTGGAGAGCTCCAGGGGCCTAGGGGATGCAGTAACAACTGACCTGAACATGTTTTTACACCTGACCCTGCCAGGTATTCTATAGCTTTACCACAGAGCGAGGTTTTGTCTGTGGTTGTGCATGTAGAGGGTGTGAGTATCAGACCGAAAACTTTTAAAGGGAAATTGTTTTATTTCCAAATACAATCCTGTGTCTGGTATAACCTTAGAAAACTCTGTACATTAGGGAAAACGATAGATGAAAACAACACCCAGATTCCTGACCCCCTCATGAGCGCAGGCCATTCCACCATGTGGACAAACAGCTCTGGATAATTGGTCACTGGGGAAAGTTGAAGCTGAGCTGCTCACCTGCTCACGTGGCACTTTTCCCACACTGTAGCTCTGCGCATCAGCAAGGGACTTGCTTGCAGAAAATCCTCTTAAAGGTATCCTCTCTCAAGCCCAGTACGTCTTCAACTTTATAGATCTAATACACAGTTTTGAGCTTATTACACAGGCAACATTCTGCGTCCTTGAGTCAGGATCTCCAGTTGTGTCGAGCACAACTAATTGCTTCATGACACATTCGACTCCATAAATGGATGGTAAAATATCCAAGTCACCTTGAATACATATTGGCAACTGAGTGATGAGGCAGAAGGAACACATTGCCAAGAAGCATAGCATCCTTTCTTGTCTTTCAGGCTCCTTGCTGTGAGCCTGGAAATTAGGCTTATCGGCATTCAGTAGCTGAGAGCAATGAGGCGTGCCAATTCAGAAACAGAAATGAAGGCAGACTATTAATGACAGATAATGAATATTAGCTTAATGCATATTTACTTACTTTGTAGTGTATTTACTTACTTTGTGTTTGGGAACATGATTTCCTGATGAAGCACAGCATAATATCAGCATATTTATAACAAGAGTCCTACGATAACAGCATGAATGTCGACTGAAAATAGTTGCTATCAGCGTATTTACTGCACAAAGCAATGGTTTCTAAAGCATAGAAGGAGTGGGATCTTTGCGTATCATATTACGTTTACATTACATTACAGTATTACATCAGTCAGAGAAAGAAAAGGCTAGTGCATGTTGTCCCATTTGATGAAAGAAGTCATCACGTTTTGTCAAAATTGACATAAAGTGCTGTAGAGTAGCAGGTTGGTCCTGTATATAGCACAGGGAAGCTGAGAGACCCTACAACTAACACCTTCCAGTGAAACTGGCCAGTTGTGGCTTGCACATGGCCCTCCTGGGATCAAATCGTGAGTCCCATCGGTACAGACTTACCTCTGTACTGCCTTTCTAAAGTGTGTACTGAGGGAGTGAACTGCTCATTTAAAGTTAACCTCCTGATTGAATCAAAGAGTCCTTCAGAGGAAGGCATTATTAGAGACCATGCGATTATGGTGCTCAGCACTAGTAATCACCAAAATGGCTTCACAATCTAATTTCTAGGACTCTTGATATAGAACTATAGTTCAAATGAATGCTTTAAGGTTTATTACAGTATGTTCTACAATGGGTGCATATGAAACTCAAGTGCTGAAAGATACTACTGTAATCATGGTGCACTCCAAACAGTGGGAAATACAGTGGGAAAGCAACAAATTCTGGAATGTTGGGAAAATGCATCTATATTGTGCGAGCATAGAAAATAATAACCAGGCAACCTCTGAGCTTGGGTTTCTGATAAATCTGATTCTCAGAAGACCTGGACTAAAAAGCCAAGGAGTCCATCTGTCTAGCGCATAAGGCCCTCAGTGTGTTCCTTAAGGATACATTCCAAAAAGCGTCATGTGGAATGAACACTAATGGAAGTCTTTTGTGATGGTGAATGGAGAATGGACTAGACAACCCCTAATCTTCACCATGGCTCCAGGCAGCCTCTCCTGTGTAGGAGGAGCCTCTAATATATGATCAATACAGCAAGTGAGTAGTGTTAGCTGCAATTAGGAGACAATGCTGCACATTGCTATTTTCAGAATTTGCCATCAGTGGGACGAGGCAACAGGGAGGATAATTGGGTATTGACAAAAGGGTGTGAGAGGGCTAAGACAGAACACACACACACACACACACACACACACTCTCTCTCTCTCTCTCTCTCTCTCTCTCTCTCACCAATTTACTGTCATCATGAAGCCTCAATAATACTGTTCACTGACCATATAATTGACCACTTGAGAAGCAAAAACAAAGCCACAGCAGCCAAAATGTCTGCTGTAGATATGGCGAAGCAGTTAGTTAGCTTCACTATATAGGAATACACTGAAAATACATTAGGGGTGCATTATGCTGCAAGCCATAATTTCATTTCAGTGCAACACTAGGTTTTCTCGACTATAGTTAATATGAGAGTGTATAGGAATATAAAGAACAGAAATATAAGGAATATATTCAGTTGTAGGAACTGATTGTACTCCATTTCAACTTGCTCAATATGCAATTAAATACACATTTAAGTAATTCACTTTTTAATGCGTGTGTGCGTGTGTGTGTGTGTGTGTGTGTGTGTGTAGAACACTTAGTATTAATCATTTAAATATTCGTTTTCCCATTTCCTTTTAAACCATTTTGTGTGCCATTTAATAAAGTCCAGCAAAATGATAATTTGTCTAAAAGCCTGCTGTGAACTTCTTTTAAAATGAAATCCTTTGAAATCACTGTCAGACTCCAGTAGGTCCATTATCTTGCAACCTGAGTGTTATTTCTTTGATTAATACTTCTTTATGCCATCTACTGGTTAAAACTGGCATAATTGTTGAAAGGTGTATATGGCACAAGACAGATGTGTCTTTTTACCTCTGTGACCAAGCTGAAAAAGCTGAGAAAATATCAGCTAGTTAACTTGTTTATTACTAGTACAGTTTAACTGGTTACAGTGAGTGATGGAATACAACAGGTAATATAACAGCGGCACTGTTACAGTGAGGTTAAAGTGCATCCTGACAGATCAATAATTAAAAAATATATATAAATAATTAGACAGTTGGCTCCTCTGTTGTTCAGTACTCAGCTGTGATTGTTGCATAGTTAGTGTAATTTATGTCTGTCGAAATTAGGATTAAAAAAAAGTGCATAACAAGATCATCTGGGAAAGATGATGTGAAAGGTTGGAGGGCTCAAGCAGAAATACTTTTAATTGCACGACCGGAAGTACAAACTGGAAAAAGAAATTAAAACCTGCCAGAGGTCCTCTCTCTCAGTACAGACAGACATGGAGATACCACTTCTTTGCTCTCCAACATCCACCCTTCCATTATTTTTCAACACACACTTGATCACTTGCCCTCTCCACCTCCCTTTGGAGTAATCTCTGTTGCATCTTAAGAGCCGTTTCAATACTCAGCTCAACTCAAGTTTGTTTGACCTCTTTAAAGGGACCAAATCAACAAAACTATAGACCTGTATAGCAGAACTTCCCCAGAATGCATTGTGATCTTCAGCACAGTGATGGATCAACCCGCACTTTATTTGGATATGAAAAAGGTGTGGTATTAAATGAAAGGTTAGGACTTGCTGGGATCCTGGATTTGGTTTGAGCGGCTTCTATTCTGGCTCCAGGAAGGAGACGAGCAGAAAAGAGATGATAAATAACCATGGAGGGAAACCAACAGCAGGACAGGATCATCACTGTGCCATAACCAGCAGTTATGGGCTGCTTTTAGAGCCTCCAAATGGTTCTGAGCTCAGCAAACATCATTAAATAGTGTGAGCAAGCATTCATTCAGCCAGTGCAGTGTCCACATGTTGTACAGCTGAAATTAAGACTAATTCCATGCACTGCTATGGATTAACACTAATTCTGACTTGGCTGTGTGAATTTTAAGAGTTCTCATAGCATAATGAATCGTGGGTCTTTGGTTTTATTGCGGCTTTTATAGCATGGATCTTAGAATGGCACTTTCAGTGCAATGTGCATACCATGGGAATGGACCATCACACACTACTGTACAATGCAGTAGTCCTGAATTCCAGGTGACCATTCATGCAGCAGTCACATTTTCACATCAGGGTGATGTCAGTGAGTGCACCATACCTTAAAGAAGTGTAAGGCTTCCTTTATTTACACACAGGACAGGAAATGTACTGTACATGTGTACTTGTTTTTAGAAAGACTCTGTTTTGCAAGTTCACTGTGCAGCAAAGAAAAGACAGTTGAGCCAGATTAGTTGTAACCAGTAGCCTTGTTCCTGGGTGCTCTGGTCACCATATTGTGGACTTAACCCTTATGTATCATACACTAGTTAACCCTTAACCCTTATGTATCTTACACTAGTTAACCCTTAACCCTTATGTATCATACACTAGTTAACCCTTAACCCTTATGTATCTTACACTAGTTAACCCTTAACCCTTATGTATCATACACTAGTTAACCCTTAACCCTTATGTATCTTACACTAGTTAACCCTTAACCCTTATGTATCATACACTAGTTAACCCTTAACCCTTATGTATCTTACACTAGTTAACCCTTAACCCTTATGTATCATACACTAGTTAACCCTTAACCCTTATGTATCATACACTGGTTAACCCTTAACCCTTATGTATCATACACTAGTTAACCCTTAACCCTTATGTATCATACACTAGTTAACTCTTAACCCTTATGTATCATGTAGTAGTTGTTTTTTTTACCCGATAAGGGTACTTAAGTGCTTCCTTTAAGGATTCTTAGTTTCTTAAAAGGGTTTCTAGTTTGGAATTCCTTCTGATAGCACTTTTATTTTACCTCATGTAACCCTCAGGGCAAAATGAGCGGAATATAATCTCTGTTATACATAAAAGCAAAACTAAGTCAAAGTTTAATAATGGAAAAGTTTTGAACCCATTCATTATAATTGCTCCACTATTATTAAGGTGTCATTTTCACCTGAAGGGTAAATACAACCTGTGTCCTTTCTTCTGGACACCCAGGAACAACTGTGCCTTAAGAGCTATATTCCTTTTATATTTTAATAAACAGTTTAAGTAAATCCATTTCATGTTGCCCTGTAAAGAGCAAAGTATTTACACTGTTAAAATGTTTAAGAATGGAGGTAAGGTTATCTGACAGGGTTTCTCAGCTGCTGTCTTGTTAAGTCCCTGGCCTCCACAGGTTCTAGTCCCACCTGAACATGATCATGAAGGGGATTAGGGCACAGAAGCTTTCCACGACTTGAAGTGAGAGAAGTGAGAGTGAGAGGTTTGAGGTTTTTTTTTGAGTTTGAGTTTTCACATCATTGCAAGGCTGTCTATTTGTCCACTAGAGGGCGGAATAACCATTATTATTCAAACCCATTTCTCCCTTGTTGTAAGATAAAAAACAATCAACCCAAAAACAATCAATATATGGCGCAAATTAAATAAAAATTTATTAATTAATTTAAAAGACTCAATAATAATAATAATAATAATAATAATAATAATAATAAACATTTAGTATCAATTTATAGCTAGATACATGCTGAGTATCAGAGAGAAGGTGTTTATTTTGTTTTTTTTCCCAGCATGCCACATTTCGTTTATGATATTTGCACTATACACTATTCCAAAAGAGGATATCTCGAGGGTTCTTTTGGTTTACTGGAAACACCAAAGGTTCTTACCTTCACAGAAGCAGCTCTAATTGCATCCCTTTCTGACAGAGAAACACTCTGTTGGACATAAAACATTTAAAGGTTTCTTCAGAGACAACTAAGCAACCCTTAAAGGCACTAAATATTCCACGAGTGTCCCCAAGCTCGCAGTATCACGTTATAACATTTTAACATTTATAACCGAGACTCTAGAAAACCATCTCCAGCACTCGGGCCTATCGAGTCAGCCATCTCGTAGTCTGAAAATTAGACTCCCAGGTCCCAAGTTCAGGGACAAGCCCGCAGATTGCTAATTTGTTGCTAAATTCAGTTAGCGTTACAAAAAATATCCAGAAAAGTTTGGTCGAGATTGCTGTGGATTTCACAGCTAAATACAGGATACTCTGTCTTTTTTTTAATAAATAGATAAAGTTTATATTTCATTATATTTCTTTTAAATGTCTAAATGTTTTGAAGCACCAGCAGAAATCTAATCAATGTTCTCATAGATGTCCGGGTGCTCGGAGTTGGTCCTAATATTTCAGTCGCTACCACGTGGACAAACACTACAGTGAATATACAATGAGTATAAATGAATGATGTATTAGCCTGTGACGTCATCTGGCGACCCTTCTTGAATGCTACTTTTCTCTGAAGAGATTTCAACACTGAGCACATCGCGGTTTCATGTCGTTGCTTTGAAACAGACTGTGTCTCTCTTTTACAATGAGCAATTTCGGGGATAATTTCAGAAACCTGGCAACCCTGGTTAACAAAATAACCTGGTTTTGATCACAGTTAAAGGTAAGAGTGTTTCGTGTACTATGTCCAATACAGAGGACACAACTGAATGAGCAGACTGAAGAGTTCCTAATGTGCCAGAACATGATGACTAATATTTTCGTCACTGATGTCACCTGGACATGACATGGACAAATCATGTGTGTGAGAGAGTATAATGAGTGTGTGCGCTAAAGCTAACACTACTTTCTCCTCCAGCTTCAACTCCTCCTCCTCCTCCTCCTCCTCCAGCTCCAGCTAGGGGCGAGGCTTCAACTCGCTTCTTTTCTGTCAGAACCGAATAGAACCTGGATGTTGATTGGCCAAGGCCACCTACGTCATATTCATCGTGGATGATGATTGGCTGGCAGGTTAAAAAAAAAAAAAAAAAAACCCTGCAAAATAAATAAAGTTTACATGTAAGTTTGAAGATGAAACGTTTTTCTTTTTCTTTCTAATATTACACCAAAACCTTTGCGAAAATAAAAAAGTATCCGTCAGTGATGAAGTTTATGTGGTTAACTCTGTGATTAATTTTCGACCAAAATGACAGATAGAACTGTGTAATACTTAATAGACATTACTTCTAACCATAATTTGCTACAAAAATTAAAGTATCATTAATTAATGTCACTAATTAACGTTAATAGAAAGCTGAATATGTTGTGTATTAATTCTTTAACATCCTGTATGAGACTGCTGATGTAAACAAACAAACAAACAAACAAACAAATATCTTCTTTGTGGTGGGTTTTTCAGATTATGTACATGGTATTTAGGTCAGATTTGTTTCCCAATGCTGACCCTATTCTACTTATATGTATGTATGATGCAAATTCAAGGGGGAGACATGGTGTAGTGATGTAGTTTTTTTTTTAATGTTTTATATATATACATATATACATTTTTTATATATATAAAACATTTAAAAAAAAACTACACCATGTCTCCTCCTTGAATTTGAATCATACATACATATGAACTGGCTGATTATCATACAGTACCACCTTTGGTCCATGGTACCAGGAAATAAGAGAAAGATGAAGTGAACAGCAGGTGTCAGTATTGAATGTGAGTGAGTCTCACACAAGGCTTTTGTTTGCTGATTAAAAAGTGCAATAGACCAATCCGGGAAAGTACAAAAAAAATGTACACACCTTATGTTCACATTACTCATTAAATCTATTCCTGACTTCACAATTTAAAGAATACTGCAAGTATACTGAAAGTCCTAAACCTGACAGAAGGTGTGTGCATGTGTGTTGTGAAGTGAAAATTAAAAATCTTTTTCCATCCGTGCATCCATCTTCTGTACTGCTTATCCTGCACAGAGTTGCAGGGAGACTGGAGTCTATCCCAGGGAACTCAGGGCACAGGGCAGAGGACACCTCAGATGGGACACCAACCCATCTCAGGGCACAATCACACACAGTTTAGAGAAGCCAATCAGCCTACAACACGTCTTTGGAATTGTGAGGAAACCAGAGTACCCGGAGGAAACCACCGGAGCACGAGGAGAACATGCAAACTCCACGCACACAAGACGGAGGCAGGAATCAAACCCCCAACCTCCAAGGTGCTCTCTATATTACCTTAAAGGGTGTAGATTTAACATCTTAAAGAATGTTTTAATATTTTTCATATATAAAATATTACCAAATGCTAATGGAATGAGGAGGGCCATAAATATGAATAGGTGAAATGTGATTTTCACCATTTCTCAGAATTTTTCACCATTTCCCAGAAAAAAAAACCGTCAAAAATGGTGTGCTGTGGCAACTTCACTTCAGAGTACTAAGTACTAATTCATTCTAAAAAAGTAAGGTAGTAGTTCTTGTATTGTATCATGTATCTATGACACTAATAAAACCGGACTTGTTATCGATTCAATAAATAGGTATAGCATATCAGATAGCACTGTACCATAGGCACCTGAGCAAGACACAACTATGGGAGGTGGAGCAACTTAAAAGCCTGAGCAGTTTGGCAGTCCAGGGGGTGGAGCTTGATCTGATCCATCCTCTGCGAAGCCTAACCCCTAATCCTAACTCCTAACCTTTAACCCTAACCTACACAATGCTGTACAAAATGAAACAACACAATAAACACCAGCCTAAAAACACTCCACCCCCTGGACTTGGGTCTACTCTGACCTGGTAGGAGGAGCTAGATCAGGTCTGACTCCACCCCATGGACTTTTTGTTCTGCAGCAAGGAGTACTTAACAAAACCTGCATGACATAGCGAGCAGTCACTGTCATTTTTCACGCACACAAAATCATGTGGTCCTGCAAGCACATAACGAACGCGATACAAAGCATAATACCGAATTTTATTAAAGATTATCAGGATTTTTTTTTTCAGGATGCACAGACCCATGTCGACATAGGGGGTGACCAAATCCGTCTGTCTGGCGTAATACGTAGGTCGTTGGATGGTTGTGCCTGAAAACCCATCAGTCCTTAAAATCATGCCGTATATTGGGAGGGACCATTTTGTGAGGCACTCACGTCTTTTGGGAAGTCAAGACTCATTTTTCTGTACTGAACATATGAGTTACAGTATTTAGAAAGTAGATCAACAAAGATCTAAAGAACCTTTGTGGGTGTCCACTAAATTAGAAATAAATTCTGCTACTGCAGAGGAAACTGTCCGTCTAAACCAACGTCCAAATAACAGTCACCTCGATTAAGATTCTATGCATTATTGGCATCGTTCACTTACAATGAACTAACCTATGAGAATAACAATGAACCTTCCAGCTGGCAGTTAAATTATTTTCATTAGTACTGATACACTGCTGGCTGTAGAAAGCCAGTATCCTCTTTTTATTTCAGAATGTTTAATAACAAAATACGGCTCTGTGATTTATTACGACCACTGTTATTCGAGATTATTTATTATTTCCTTAGTGGCATAGAATATACTAAAGGCCTCGACCTATAATGCATGGCTTGCCAGTAGGCATGGATCACGTTAGTTGCAAGTTGCTGCCCACTTGGTGTTGAAAAGCTCCTGTTTTGATGGTGACTGTTCTGTCAGACTGAATTATTTCAGGTCTCTTAACCAGTGAGCAGGAGTGTTATGCTACGATTCTTTCTCTCATAGCTCTGCTGTTCCAGTAATGCTGCTTTCAGTTTGTTTTGACAAAACAGTCTTTCCCAGTGGATATGTACTGCAAGCTGATCCTTTCAAATGTCTTGATTTTCTTATGCAGTCTCACGTGCCGAACATCCTAATGCACATCTGGTGGTAAGAGATTGATGCCCCAGACTTTTCCCCCACGTGCAGATTACATAAAACCATCCCAATATGTATGCCTTAAAATCTTTATCTGATGGATTATCTTCAGACATGCCTAGCAGCCACCAAACCAATGAGATCTACTACCTCTGGAACAAAAAATCTTTCATATTATGAATTTTAAGGAAAGGCCTGTATTGCATGATTTTCTTTGAAAATGCAGCAGGTTTGGCAGTAACATACTGTAGAGTCCTTTGGTCTATATATAAAATCATGTGGCAGTAGACGTTACTTAGTTTATTTCGTCTATGTCCAGTTCTCGAAGTGACGTACAAGTGTAGTTGGTAGCCTTACCCTTTCGAACGATCTTAGTGACTCTGACCATGGCATGGCCGGACAGGTTTGAGCTGACATGAAGGCTACAGTAACTCAAATAATCACTCTTTACACCCGTGGTGAGCAGAAAAACATCTCAGAAAGCACACATCAAACCTTGAGGCAAATGCTATACAACAGCAGATGATCATACTGCCTTCCACTCCTGTCAACCAAAAACTAAAGTGCTAAAGTGGGCACTAAAACACCAAAACTGGACAGTTGAGTAACGGAAAAGGTGACATTTTTTCCAATCTTAACTTTTACCAATACATGGCAAACTTGTAGAATTGAGTGGTAAAATAATATACTTTTCAGTGTGCAGGTCACATTTTATTTACTGAATAAATTTGGACAAAACACCAAAATCAGTTACATTACAATCAGAGCATCTGAGGCAGATATCCCACCATGCATGCCCCCCACCCCTTCAAAAAAAAAAAAAAAAAAAAAAAAGTCCTTCACTCAGCACCAACTAATGTGGGCAATTCATTCTACCTGAAAGCATACTTAAAAAAGAAATAAAGAAAAAAAAAAACAAAAAAACAAAAAAAAACAATTTGGATTACGAAAATGTCTCCGTTGAATTTGAGGATCGTCAATTTTTTATCTTAAACGTTCCTAAATGAAATGCAAACGAAAGGGAAAAACCAACTTCCCCAGCCCTCCTGCTAGGCTATAGCATTCAAAAGGGTACATGCCATTAACTAGAGATCACAATTTGAAGTAACATTGATATACCACAAAACATGTCCACATGTACCTATTTAGAACATGATCATTTCACAGAACCTAGGCAGGCAGTAGAAAAGTAACATGAGGTACTGGAGACAGTGTAGTCGTAGTAACATCATTTAACGAGGTGTTAAAAGCTAAATGAAAAGTAAAAAGAGAAGGGATGTTATCGGCATTGGTGGCGTGGGGCACAGATACTGGCACTTGAGTTAGATGGTTTATTCTAAACCTTGGGACAGTCTTTAATGCCAACATCAAAACTGTCCTGTGTCAAGAGTATTGCCTACAATATTTGTGGAAACAGAAACTAAAAGGTATAAAGAAAATCCTGCAAATATATTTAAATATAGTAGTTGTTACTTTAAATTAAAAACTCTTTCATTTCAGCAGAAGAATGAAATTAAAATTAAATAGATGCTAGTCTACAGAGATGGAATGGACCATTCACTTGGCCTAGGCAGACCAAGCGCCCCTCATGTCTCAAGGCTCACAGAGGTTCAGTTCAGGCTAGAGAAGAAATAAGCAGCAATAACAATTTAGAAGGAATAGCTTAATGCAACACAAAAAAAAAAAAGCCGAGTTAATGCAGTCTTACACAAATGAGAGAAACGCAAATACACATTTGGAAGGGGGATCAAGCCTGAAAAGGATTTACAAACTTATATTGTAATTCTACTGATAGCCACCACATACGTTTTATCGTATTGGCCTATAAGGCTATAAAAGAGCAGAATGGTGTAAGTAATATACTTTAAAAAAAAAAAACAAAGAATAAATATGCAAATGCAGCCAACAAAAGCCAACAAAATGCTTTTAAAGTTCAATACGTGTAGACAACGTTGTCTACTTTGATAAATCAGAACAGGAGTGGTTGCAGTTTGCTTGATGTTGGTGTTGTTCTCCTTGGCTGAGGTCTCCTGTGCCGTCATGTTTTTTTTTTGTAGCTTAATATGACTTGTACACCCCATGAGCACCACTGAAAATAAAAAAGAAAACTCAACCTAAAGATAGTTATAAGTCTTGCTACATTACTGAACATTAACATTTGCATTTGCCCAGAAGCTCTTGCTGAAGGTGTTCCACACCATCAAGCCAGACCTTCCCAGGTTTTCTCCATGGAATGGGAGATAAAGATAAACACCGCTGTATGAGTGCATTCTGTCATCTAAAACACGTGGCAAAATGTCTTTTTTTTTTCTTTCGTTTTTTTTTTTTTGTGCTGCTCAGCTGAGGAACTGCTCCAGCTCTTCCTCCATGTTGGCCTCGGGCACCATCTGGTCTGCTTCACGTTCTCCTCTGGCATAGGCAGTGCCAGCCTGGCCAGTTGCTGCCAGGAACCAGGGATGCTCCAGGATTTCACGTGATGTCAGCCGTTCGGCTGGCTCCCGCCGCAAGATGCTGCGGATCAAGCAGCGCGCCTTGGGTGTCAGCGTCTCGGGGATGCTGAAGTGGCCACGGCGGATCTTGCTGAAGAGTGATCCAGGTTCCACATCATGGAAAGGGTAACGGCCAACAAGGATGGTGTACAGCATGACACCCAGACTCCACACGTCTGCCGCTTTGCCAGAGTAGCTGCCACTGGCGTTGAGGATCTCCGGGCTTACGTAAGCCGGACAGCCATGTTTGTCTGAGAGAGAGTCATCGCTTCCCTTCAGGAGGTATGTATCTTCTAAACTCTCCAACTTAACAAGGCTCCTGTGATGCACAGAAAACAAAAAAAACAGCGTTAAAAAAAAGGATTTCTTCAATTCTGGGAAGAAAGATCCACTCACAATTTTCCTAGCTTTTTAAATTTTCCTTAAAGCTTACAATCATTTAACGATAGCACAACATTTCATTATAAATCCACATGATAGTAAAAAGTAATGAAACAAATCACCGTCCTCTGGATGGTCTCATCGCTATGGGAGAAGGAGGAGACCTCTCTCAAGAAACTTATTTTTCCGTTCAAATTTTAATTTAAGCACAAGATTTATGGGATTTCGAGAATCATGCAAGTAAGCCACAAAAAGTACAAAAAAACAATAGAACAAGGAAACATGCATTCCTTATCAGGGTGAGTACATCCACATACATAAACAGGGAAATCCCTGCATTTCCTCTGGAGTAATCATGCACAGGAAACAGAATAAAAATCATAAAATGAGCTTTCCTGTTCCATAAGCAAAATCGAAAAACTTATTCTGGTTGTCCTGTTGCCTTTGCATCTTCAGTAACCTTAAACTACAGATCAGATGGCGAGGCTACTTGACCTCCAGCGCACTACTGTACTGTAAAAGAGAACAGAGCATGCACCTTTTGACCTCTAGCTCTGTTTCTGTTCAGCTGCCTGCTCAAAATAACCTTCAAATAACATGCAGTGTACATGACTCACACCTCTACAGCAGAATGGAAAAAACACACATGCTGAGTCTGAAAAAGACACCAGGGCAAAACATGAACAACCATTTCAATAAGTACTGGATTGCACATAAACACAAGGGCCAGTTTTCCAGGCACAGATTAAGCCTGCTTTAAAAAAAACAAAACAATGGTGATTCACCACCAGCACTGCAATTTATTCCAAAACTAGACTTAATCCACTGGGAAACCAGGCTCTTATGTGTAACAGCTCGAGGTTTCAAACGCCCACTAGCATGGTCATGATGCTGGTCAGGAACCCAGCATAGCTCTGTGCCTAATCAAGTTCTCTCTGGCTGCTTGTGCCTATTCCCATCTGTGTGCGTACGTGGTGTTTCATTTCAGGTCAAGGTAGAAGCTCATACCTCTGGCAAAATCTTTCACATTAGTAAGCCAATGTGTCAGTCATTAAGGAGGAGTGAATGTAGCATCCCAGTCTACAGTACACGGGAATGTTAAGGTCACTGAGCTCACATTTAGAACTGTGGCCACGACGACTTCCTTTCCATGTGCTGAGCCGCAGGAAAACTAGCTGAGGTGATTCATTTGGCTGAATGTGCTACTATCATAGCTTAAATGGGAAGACCGCCCAAAGTCATGCACAGTGCTATGACATCAGCCAAATTTTGAGGTGAGGCACGTGGTCAGGCTACATTGTACATTCCTAATTCGCCTTAGTGGCGCTCTGGCTTCATGATCCGACATTCATTATGCCTGTGCAATGTTAGAGGAAAGCTCTGAACTATATTACGAAAACGGAAAGGCACAGAATAGGAAAAGTACAGATGACAAACCTACTTGCTGCATGCTCATGTTCATATACATCTAATGCATATTAGTGATTAAAAGTGAAAACAGGACAGCATTTCTTTCTGTCACTTTTTTTTTTTTACCTTTCCTCATTCTTAAAGACGAACTTCCTCAGCTTGAGGTCTCTGAGAACCAGGCCGTTGTCGTGGCAGTGTGCCACAGCGGACACTATCTGATAGAAGAGTCTGGCAGCCTCTTCCTCCCGCAACTTCTTGCAAGTGCGGACAAACGAGTGCATGTCTCCATGGCTCCTCTCGAAGAACACGTACGCCCGCGTGTCTCCAAGGAGAATCTCCACTATTTGGTTGATGTTCTGATGAGCACCCAGTACAAAGTAGGCAGCTAATGATTCTTGATATCGGCTGATATCGAACACCTGGAAAAAGAGAAGGGAGCAGTTTGCATTCAATTAGACACCGTCATTGATTCCAAGGAAATTGCAAAGTTACTGTTCTTAGAGCCTCTTATACCCCTGGATTATTGGGCTTATAGATTTCTCCTGTTNTTGTAAGACAATAGAGGGGGATCAGAGACAAAAGGACTGCAACCCATGCGCCATCAGAAGGCAAGGCATACACCTCTGCAGCAAATTTAAGACTCCAAAACAGACACTGAGCTTTGATGTTGCTTAGTAACAGGCACATAAAAGGGAGGTGGGGTAAATATAGCACACCGATAGCGGCCATCAGAGCCTTAAATCTTATCAAGGTATGAGCAGCGTCATCTGGCTCGTTGCCCATATGAATGAACCTTTGGTCCTCCCACACACATGAACACCTCTCCCACTTTACACACTTTTAACCGGTCATGCCACCTACAAAAAATTATGACATTTGCGTGCTGGATTTTGTTCCTAATGCTTCTGCAGGCACTCAGTCACCTTAATCATTAGAAACATCTACAATGCTGCGAGTCAGTGAGTCCTTATTAGCACAGGCTTTCACAACAAAGCACATGCATGTTGGGTACAGAGTGTGCAAGCACGGCTGATCACAGTGCACAGCGCCATGGTAACAGTCAGGTTTGCCCATTTGCCACCTGGACAGCATTTCTTGCTCCTTTGTCACATCTGAAAGCTCTACCACTCCTATGCTGTACATGATCATCGCAGCTCCACCATATCCCACGAGTATTAGGAACTATAGCCGAACTATGAAGGTAGTGTTAGTTGAGAAAGCAATCTGCACCATAATTCAGATATTGTGCAAATTATATTCTGCATGGATTTTTAAGGGATGCACTAGATCCGTTCATTTAATCATGCACTGGGAAATACTCAGTATCATTTAAGCTTGGTGACCCTGTTAAATGGCCTTGGTTCGCCATATGCACTGCTCAGTATGGATTCCCATAAAAGCTTTCTATAGTTATGCTTAGATCCGGGGTATGTCCCAAATAGCGTCCTACCATAGATTGAAATAGTGCTCTACCCCTTGTTTAGTGGTAGTATGCACAGTAATAAGAGGCGCTGTGGAGTTTTCAAGGACAGTATATAAAGTGAGGGTGCAGGTTAGGACGTGGCACGCGCGCTTTTACCTTGCACACGAGCTCTTCCCCGCTGTGTAAGTGCACGGCCCGGAACACGCGGTCTCCCTCCAGCGGCTCCAGTAAGAGGTAATTCCCGATACAGGACACTCGGTGAGTGGAGTCCGGGCTCTCCGGAGGACTCGGGGAGCCTAGATTAGGACTAAAGCTCTGATTCGGCTCCGGAGTCCTCTGTTGTAGACAAGACAGCTCCTCCAATTCGTGCGCTTTGTGCCTCGCTCTCCCATACCGTGCGATGTTGATGTTAATGTTAATGGGATTTGAGCGCTGTATGTTCATGAGTGTTAGATGAGGTTTCTCCTAAAGCAAAGTGCGAGGCTTGAGGTCTGAGGTCAGGCTCGGATGAGTAAATCTGGACAAGAATACCTAGAGGAAACACATTTAAAAAAAAAACAAAAAAAAGAAAAGAAAGAAAAAAAAACCTTTGATCTGACTCACTTGCTATTCCCTGCTATACACTAATCACCGCACAACACATCCGAAGCGCGTGCACTCGATGAGCAGCTGCACAATGTCTCAGTCAATCAAAACCTGTGCTGCAATAAGCTTGGTCTTGCTTTGTGCAAAAAAAAAAAAAGAAAAAAAAAGAAAAAAGTTACCCTGTTCTCTGCGATTACTTCTACGCCTGAGCTCTGATACAGACTTCTGGAGGAATTGTGTGGTTTTAGCTGCAGGAGCCTTTTTCACACAAGTGCAAAGATGGAGGAAAAGACAGAAGAAAAGATGGAGGTGCTGCTGAATTTCCCCGAATTCAAAAAGAGCACTGTTAAATGCCCCAAGTGCTGGCTAGCAGAAACGCCTCGGCTAACGTGCTAACCGGTCAGTGGTGTCGGCTTTCCTGAGAAAGGGCTCCGTTTCCATTCAGCGGCCTCCTTCTTGCACTGCTCATTTCCACGCAGCTCTGCTCGCCATCTGCTGCACACGCTAAAGGAAGCGAGCGGAGCGCAAAGCCCTTTATGTGCAAATTCTCTCTCTCTCTCACTCTCTCTCTCTGTGTGTGTCTCTTCGGGAGTCGATGTCCTTCGGCGGCGGAGTTTCTTTTATTATTATTATTAATTCCGAAATCTCTTGCGGAATGGTCAGGATCTAGCGACGATTAAGATGCTGGAGAGGAAAAAGGGATGGCCGACTTTCCCAGGCCTATCCCTTATTTCAGCAAGGCATCATCTCCCGCGGTGTACTAACTACTTTACGTGGCTGAGAATCCCAGTCCATTCAGTGCGAGGTCAGCCACACATATACACTCCCCCCCTTCTCTCTCTCTCTCTCTCTCTCTCGCTCTCTCGCTCGCTCTCACACAGACACACACACACGGAGGAGGTGACTGACTGCTCTCGAGTTGCTCTGCGCACACAGCCAGCGAGCTGCTTCCGACCCGCCCCCTCTTGCGTCACACTCGTGGATCTCTCTGATTGGGCGTCCTGTAGGAGGCGGAATCCCAAACGCCTCCCCTATTGGACATTACATTGCCTGAAGAAGCCATAACGTGTCATATGTAGTGCGCTTAGACTCACCGTCCACTTTATTAGGAACACCGGTACACCTGCTGAACAGCTTTATGCAGT
The DNA here is from genome assembly GCA_037577455.1 of Pangasius macronema. Classification (NCBI taxonomy): domain Eukaryota; kingdom Metazoa; phylum Chordata; class Actinopteri; order Siluriformes; family Pangasiidae; genus Pangasius; species Pangasius macronema. The sequence goes on from CM074963.1 coordinate 7,634,555, forward strand.
TGCAAATGCCAGTCAAGCCAATCATGTGGCAGCAGGGCAATGCATACAATCATGCAGATAAAGGTCAAGAGCTTAAGTTCACGTCAAACATGAGAATGGAGGGAAAATGTGATCTCAGTGACTAATTGTGGCATGGTTGTGGTTGGGGCTGGTTACTCATAAAGTCTTTGACGACTAAAAGTGTGTGTTGTCCGACATCTCAAATGTGTCTTACCACGTTTTTTTTTTTTTCATCCGGTGTGTGAAACGTCTGCAGGCTGAAACACCTGTTTTCAACTGTGGTGGTGAGCAGACAACCATCTCAGAACAGCATCTCAGAGCACATCAAACCAGATTGTAGTCCATCCACATCAAGGTCGATGTTTTGTGCATGGTGAGATACTTTTCTGCTCACCACGTATGTAAAGAGTGATTATCTGAGTTACGATATCCTTCCTGGCAGCTCAATCCAATCTGGCCATTTTCCTGTGACCTCTCTTATCAACAAGACGTTTCCACCCACAGAACTATCGCTTGCTCNCCATCTGGCACCAACAACCATGCCACAATCAAAGTTCTGGTGGTTAATGTGAACATTACCTGATGCTCTTGACCTGCATGATTTTTTTGCATTGCGCTGCTGCCACACGATTGGCTGGTTAGATAACTGAATGAATGTTCAGGTGTTCCTAATAAAGTGGAGCGTGAATGTATATAGGGAGTAGCGAGCCATCAAATTACAAACTGTGGCAGGCTTAATATGTGTGTGCAGGTGTGTGAAATTATTATAATCTTGGAATTCAGAAGGAACAAACGTTATCTACGTCCACACTGTGTGTGAAATGTGCATGCACTGCAAGTGTAACTTAGTCTGAAGCTCTTCACATCAGCACTTGAACACTTCTGTCAATGATTAATCCTGTACAGGCTGCTCACACATACAGCAGAATTTAATTCACGGCCAGATTGTTGGTTACTTCTACAAGTCTCAGAGCATTCATTCTGGGGCACTGCGCTTTTCCTATATGAACAATCAAATCACCAGCAGTATGAATAAGAGAAAGTATGAATGCATTATAACCAAGTGCCTTAATCACATAACATGACTGAATGGCAAGAGAAATCACCTTTTAATGCTTAATCATGAGTGAGGTGCTTCACGTTACCAGTTTTGACTAGTGCCATGTACTTTGTACAGATGAAACCTCTGTTTTGAATGTGAAGTAAAATAACAAACCTTTTTCTATCCACTCATCTTGAAAAATCTTTTTAAAAAGCGCCATCTTGTCAGTTCGCTAAATAAAATGAAAGATCTGTGAAAACTCCCCCATTTCTGATCTAACATCTCTAGCTCTGTAGCTAGTATCTAGTTCAAAGAGCTGCCTTCTGCTAAACAATTTACATAATTGGATAAACTGCAACAGAGGTTCTGCTATAGTATTTTTTTCCCCCCTCAAGTACTCGGTTCAGTCTGCTGAAATACTTTGCTGGGTCCACATCCGGACTGTCGTCCGCCAGTTGACCATCCCTGCCATAGATAGCTAAGCAAAAATGTGAAATCATTCAAATGAGGGCTCATCTGACTCATCAAGGTTTCAGCTGACTATTTATTTATTTGCATTATTTATATGCCCTCGTTTTACAACCATACAGTGGCTACAGTGAGGCAATTGTGAGCATATGTACAGTCCTAAAACAGCATTGCGTGATATGTATTGCTTAAGTCAGTTGCATTACGCAATTAATTTGGTTTCTGTTGGCAGTTTGTAATGCTCTCTATTGTGTACTGTTTAACATTGCGAGCTGGTAATTTCTGAGCATTTCTAAGAAGTGTGAGTGTGTGTGTGTGTCTGTACTTGTGTTTGTACAATAGAGGGTAGTGTGACCTGGGAAAGCGTGTGAAGTGAGACTGTGGCCTGAGGAAGTGTGTATGTTTGTGTATTGGTCAATATACAGAGTCCTTCATAGTGTGTAGTAGTGCATGGAAAGCTGTGAGCCATATTTATATACTCCATTAGATGATCAATAATGGCTCTTTTTTCTGGTTGGATGTTTCCAGTGCAGTGTTTACACATTTGCCCAGCACTCAGTGTACAGCCTTAGTGCACTCTAACAGTGTGGTACATATATAATGATTTTTTTTCTTTAAGCGTATACTATACCTGCAGATGTGTTCCCCCAGCAGCCCTTGAACTGAACTGCGTCCCTGAGAAACACTCCAGGAGGAGGAGGAGGAAGGTGAAGGATTGAGCAATTGCTCTTCGGGAATGTGGGGTGTCGGACGGAATGCACACAGCTGGAAGAGAGACACAGGCGAGGCTGTTCATACGGATCAGCTTCCTCCCTCGACAAGACAGAGAACTTGCAGTGTTTCTCCTGGGATTCATGGCCTCATTGTACCCACGCTTTATGAAAATGTATCTGCCGCACAAAATGCTCTTTTTCAGTGCTCTGCTTTCATGAGTAGTTGTGGATCAAAACGCGCCCACACACACACCCCTCCCTTCCGCTACGTTTTCAAACTTGACCAGTTCCACCCTGAAATAGGTCAACACTTTCCAGGTCTGGCTTGACCCATTTCACAGACCTGGATCCAAAATTATACAGCTTTATAATATCCCATAAAGTGGATGACAAACATCAGGATGACAGCCGATTAAGGATACTTTACATTATTTTGGACATTTCTGTAAGACAATCCACTACTGCTTCAGTCAGGGCATTAAATTAAAAAGGATAACATGGAAATGATGTTTACTGACAAGCCTTTGATCAAGTCAGAACAAGCCAGTGTCACTTCAGCTCGCTTTTGAGTCATTTTCAACAGAGTCCTGATTATACAAATAGGAGGAAATCAAAGAGAACAGAGTGTGAAGACGAGCCCGAGCCAGATTACAATGGCAGGCTGCCTGAAAGTAGAGAGACTTTTATGCCAAAAGTCTTCAAAGGTCAGTGTGGATGGCTAAAATCCTAATCAGCCCGTTCTGGCAATGTCACTCACCCCTTTCAGTGCTGCTGCCTGTGAGGAAATGGAAGAGATTTGTAGCCAAGAGGAAAAACTGTTAGGTCGGATGATGTGCAGTGACCTGCTCCCAGATCCGGAAGACCAGAGGAACATTACTCTTGCGCTGAGGCTCCATAGCAGGAGACTGTATTAATGTATTCTAGCCATTTGCCCTACAACCTTATGCAAATTTAACAAAGGTAACTGTGACACTTGTCAAGGGCAGAGTTTTGCTATAAGTCACAGGGACTGGGTGACTGAAAGGGCAAACAGTGTTGATCTTGTATATGACAAAAAAAAAACCTTTCTAAAGTTGCTCTCAAGGGGTTCTAGACTACATGCAAGAACGGCTGATGAAATGTGATTCTGTAATATCTCTGTGTTAAGGTAGACACCTAATACACCTAAATCCATCTTGTCCTTCTACCATGTCCAGTTTCTTTCTCTCTCTCTCCTATTCAAGTGGTTCTCCAAGTCTATTCAGACTGTTAGCACAATATTAATATTTTCTGTTATGCCACTTAAGGGGTCATAATTTAGCTGAATGTCAGTCGCAAAGGCTTCAGCTCTATCTTATATGACCATTGAATTACACATTCAACATCTACTGCTGCCAATACACATTTTCCAATACTGCTGCCATGGCAACATGCATCCATCCATTTGGAATAACTCCATGTACGGCCATAAACATAAGTCATTTGCTGTTCTGGTCAAAGGTCCTGTTTCTGTTTGGTGTTTTTCTGTTGTGCAATATACTGTCTTGTAACAGTAATATGTAAGCTGGAAATTATGGCTGTATGGCCAGAATAGATTCAGACAGGCATAATATCACTTAAAAAGGAAAACACCACAAATGGGTTTCTTGAGAATGCAACCTGGCATATTCATGTTTCTTTTAATTACAGGTTTATTGCCAACAGTGCATGCTGCAGCAGTTCATTAGGCAGAGCAGACAACTCAGCTGCTCACTGTTTGATTGTGCCACTCTAGTTATGCATCGAGCATAGGTGATCCGTCTTTATCTGCCTTACAGGCAGCACAGGGAAACACATGCACTTTTATGCTTTATCTCTGTGACTCTTGCTCTTTTGAAGCCCTGTCGGTGTGGCATTTCCTGTGACAACACAGGTAGCAGACACCCACAGCTGCACTGCAACCCACTGAGCACACACTGCCATTGATCTTTGCCTTTGTACAGAATATTTCTCAAAGAAACCCCCTGTACTAATAATGAGCAAGCATCCCAAAATAGATCCTTTGGTTTACCTTTCAGAGATTGCTGACCACAATGTATTCAGTGGTACTTTTTCATTCATAAACTGGAAACGTAATGGAAATGAAACATGGCAGGAGATTTACTTTGTAATTTCACACTCCTGCTTTTTCTCTCCAACTCAAAATCCACAGGTGTCCAATAATAGATGATTTTCATTCGTATGTGACTGCACCTGATTTGGAGCCCCTGGTATCTAGCAGTTGCAGTGGCTGACCACAGAGTATTCAAGTCAATGGTATTGTCCAGTGCCTATACTGATCATATAATGGAAATGGGAGTCACTTTGCGGCTGCTCCCTCCCTCACTGTAGCAACCACAAAACGGCCCCTGACTCCTATTCTGATGAGTAAATGTGAAGCAGAGTTCACCAAAGCATCACCCTTATTGATCTGACATGCAGTCAGGATAGTATTGCTGGCATTGGCGAACTCGGTCGAGACTAAGAGGAAGAGGGAGAGACTTTCATTATTTTCAAATTTTATACATTACAGAATTTATACACCATAGACACCATAATAGTAATTTAGTCATTTAATAGTCATTTAGACACCATCATAGTCATTACAGATTATGATACTAATTACAGTAATTAAATAAAATGAAAGTATAACCATTCTTAACACAATCGTGATGTACATGTCTATAATTTTAATATCTTAAGAAAATAAGTATCAACATGGTGTGAGTAAGAATGACAGAAACAAAGAACTGTTTTCTGAAGGTATTGATGTATAGAGTTTATTGAAAATCAAAGTGACATCCATGATTTATACGAAATGGTACTTAAGTACTCTATCAAAACACCAAAGATTTAACGCTAATCTTACATGCATGTTTCATGTAGTATTCAATTTATGCAATTTCTCTATATATATATTCCTAATGGACATTATTACTAGTCCTAATATGAAAAGCTTTGCATTTGATGATTAGAATTTTGTGCATGCTCTGACAGTGACTGAAAACACCATGATAGCATGATAGTGTTTCTCTTCCACTGCCTTTGAAGTGCTGCTTTATGAAGATGTCATTCCATAGGAATTTCCCTTTTCCATGCCAACAGAGGAAGCAGCGTAATACATACACCACCAGACTAAACTCACAAGTTCCTGACACATTCTTCAGACCCACCTCACACCTGCCTACATTACACTGAGAAAATGTCTCACAGTCAGAAAATACCATTTTACTCCCAAGATGTTGTAAACAATATATATAAGGCACATTCAAGACTGGGCATGCTTCTAAATCAAGATGTAATGCAGTATTGGAAAGGGGTCCATGTGTGTTGTGTTCATGCATTTTACATTTTGAAATGAAAATGTTAAAACCATTGAAACAGCCTTTTGCAAACTAAAATAAGAAATTAATTCATTTTTCCAAAAAAATTTTTTTAAATTAAATATTGGTGCATATTTCATTGTTTCTCCTTCTTTCACCACACAAAGTCTAGAAATCAAATATTCAAAGATTTAAATGTGAAAAAAAGCCCATACATTTCAGCATGAACAGAGTCAACCTGAAAGTATAAGTAGGTAAGTACATCTACAGGATGTTCTCTGGTTAAGATGTCTACTCTGAATTCTTGTTCTGTTTTCATCAATTATATGATAAAAATGGGGTCAGCGTGTGCAGAAATATACTTTGGTGATTAAAATATTCTTACATTGCAGCACCTGGAAAATTCTGTAGATTTCTGTCAGCTGCGAGGTTACCATCTTTTACCATCACCCTCTTGCTATTATTAAAAAGCACACAGTGATCCTTATGAGCAATACAGCAGTCTTTAATCTAGCCTTCTTGCTACTAGCTACCCATTAATGGCTGATACACACCTGGGTTATTCAAGATTATTCCTTAAATTAAAAGCTCCAAGATTAATCGGAAATGATGAAACGAGCAAAGGAGAAAACGAGAGCTGTTGGTTATATTTAGTTTCAAAGCCAAAGACTGTTTTGAACATCTTGTTTGCATATAATTATAATTTTTTTTTTTTTCAAAATGAAAAGCCAGTGAAAGCCATGTACACAGACTGAAAAGGTAAAGACATGTCTCGTTTGTTTTTTACTTGGTG
>CM074963.1:7644942-7659840 GCA_037577455.1 Pangasius macronema
CACTTTGGCATTATGGCTCTTAGATGGTTGGTGTCAGTGCACAAGGGACTAAAGCAAATGGACCCCAGGCATCCATCCATTTTCTTTAGTCCTTAACCGTGCCACATCCTACTGTAATTATTACACCACCTCAATACAAAATAAGAATAATAGTAATAGCAGGAGAATCACCAAGCTAACATAATTACAGTGCCAATTCTGGCTTCCTTTCTGGCTGGAAGCGTGACTAAGGCCTAAAATTACTACCAGTCAAACCAGCAGATATGTGCCTGCTGATTGTTCTTGGGATAAAGCTAACATGTTTTCAAAGGGAATTGCAGGTGAAAGGGCTTAATTTAGTCTTAATATAGTTCATTCTGTTACATTGGGATACAGAAAAATACAACTGATACAATAGATTCAGAATGCTATTTGAAGAGCATATACTTTTATTCCTCTTATACCACAGCAATCTGTCAGCGATTACATTTGTTTATTAATTAAAGAATGAGACATCATACATTTTAGCGCTTTGTAGTTACATTTAATGTTGTGGAATGTCAGCGAAACAAGTTTTGCTGCATTTGACTTACGTTGGAAGTGGTAAGTCTGAGCTCGGAATGAGGTCATTTTCAACCTCCATGCATCCGAGGTTCAAAGTGGAGAAAAAAACATGGACGCCTCCATGTTCATCTTTTGTTAGCAACAAGCTAGCCAGCTAACTGTGATGAGTGATATATATTTTCCTCCTCTAACAGAGAACTGTATAGTCAATGTTATAGATTTAACAAGCAAATATGTCTGTATGTTGATTGATCTAAAGCAAATATTTTGTATATACAGCATAACTCCGTTAAAGATATGAAGGGCTACATTGTTTACTTCTGATGCTGTGTGTAGCCATGTTGATTTGCTATTATTCCATAAACTGGGAAGGAAATCGTAACTGAGACTAACCGTCACAAGGAGGAATTTTGAGTTGAGAGGTTGTTTTCTTTGGATTTTCCTGGTAAGAGTTCAAAAACAGCATTAGTTCCTGCTATCACTTACATTATAGCAGCTATAAACAATCATCTGCTGACCCGCCTCTTTTTTTTCTCTCAGAAAAACCCAGCTTGTCATGTTACAGAAAAACCAGAAAGTGTAAAGTCCTCTGTCCTTAAGACTCTTCCATGGTGGAAAACTTACTGTTACAAAGCATTGAATCCATAAGCATCTTCTTGCCAAAAGCTGTGCTATGCAATGATTACACATTTTTCTTTGTTAAATAACATCTTTTTAATTAGTTTAATCCAAAAGGTGATTACTAGAATGAGTGCATTAATATAAACTTGTGCTTTGTATTGTTGAAAATTCATCAAATTATGCAAGCACGAGACAAGTGGAAGTTATAATGTTACACCATTTATTCACAGAATAAGACAATAATGGTGTAGTGTGTTTGAAATAAGTGCCTGTTTTTTGACATCTGACTCAGAACGGAACTATGTAACAAACCCAAGCTAGACCACCCAAATCTTGACAACGTGAATAATATCTTCCATAGTTTACACTGTATGTAATGGCTGCGGTGAACACTTGTGACACATCTGCAATAGGGAGTATGAGTATGTTTCTGCTGCTTCCAAAATAGCACTAATGATTAAATCCCACAGTTTAAAATTACTGTAAAAAGACAAAAGACACATGGACAGATTTCTACCAGGATGTTGGTGTAAAAATGATAACCTGGTAGAGATTGCTGGAGTGTGTGTGTGTGTGTGTGTGTGTGTGTGTGTGTGTGTGGCTTAGTGGGTTAGTGGGAGAGAAGGCTCTTCCCCTTATCCCTGATGTGAAATTGATTGCTTAGCTCCTCATCAATGGGGATGATTCATCCCAGACAGCAGGCAGCCTCCATTCTCAAAATGCTCTACTGTGGATTCCAAGGGCGCCTGCTTTGCAAGATTGTAATCCTTCTCTGATCGACTGAGGTAATACGCTTTCCATGAAGTTCTTGAGAGCTAGGAATGCACACCCAGCCTTCTATATGTGAGGTCTACATGCACTCCAGGCTACTAATCACCAGCACTCTTGTCCACTCATGTACCACATAAAATCATTTTAAAATGTTGATGGTATTGAAACTGCAGCCGAAACTCTTCTCTTTGATTGCACTGGAATGAATAAATGTTATCAGCAGGTGACCGTTTTAGGCCACATTATCATATCTCTTGATCAAAAATGACATTTGTACATGGGGGATTATCAGCACAGGCTAGATGTTAAAACCTGCAACAGACTGGTTCATTGTCTTTTGATCTTACACTCAATGTGGCTCCAGATGCATATGACATGCATTTTATGGATTGAATTTTACACATTGGTTAAATATTTATTTGCTTTACTGTACACATCAATTTAAGAGTTATGTGGATGAAAGCTTGTGCACTGCTTAAACATTCTGCATGCATTCTGAATGCACACATCATAAATTATTTATCCCTGCTGGATACTATGCACTTGGCATAAATAACCCATAATGCATATACTGTCATTTCATTTTTATGATATTCCTGATAATCAGTTCAAGCAGTGGCAACAAATAGCCATGAAACAAAGCAATCTTCTATCACCTTCACAGCCAAATCAAGCATATCTTCAATCAATCAATCAATCAATAAATCAATCAACCAGTCAATCAATCAAATCTTGCCCATGTTCTATAAGAAGAATTATATATCACACACAGAGGCAGCAGAATCTGTCTCAAGAGACTTGCACCTATCTCTGAACTGCAGGTGCTCAGGGATGTAGGGCATGTCTTATCGAAACACTGCCACTGCACTCCTGTTTCATAACTCACGACAGGTCACAGTGACCAGTATTTCTGTTCCCAGAGTTTAAGCTGTTCACCTTCCCTTGTAAAGGAGCACTGTGTGTGTGTGTGTGTGTGTGTGTGTGTGTGNTGTGTGTGTGTGTGCACCTCAGTGCAATCTGGGTCTTTGTAAGTATGGATGAATATAGGTCTCATGCTTATTTCTACAATTGCAATGGGACTAATTTTAATATTAATAACACAAGTAAAGCGACATGACCTAAATATTTAAAAAGACAAAAAAAAAAAGAGCATTAGTGTGAGAACATACAGACACCTTTGAAATGCCAGTGAGAAATCCCCCGTGTTTATTTTCAGCACTTGTCACCTCAGCCCACACATTTAGAGTCACCCACATTCACACATCTCACTCATTATGAAGCATTCAGGATCCACCTACATCTGATTTAACGTCTACTGAGCACAAACCGCACTCGCTGACACCTATCAGCAATTAACCTTTTGAGGGATATGCATTGCTGGTCTTAGGTCAGCTAGTAATGAATTTAGGTCAGGGACAGTACTTCTGCAGAAACACCAGTGCTAAATTTACACATCATTGTTAAATATATATGAATAGCCAGCTGAGAGCCATTTAATTGAATCTGAAGAAACAGAGAGAATGAGAGTGTGTGAGAGTGTACACAAACCAGGCACAAGTGAAAGAGTCCCATATTATTCTACAAGAGGAAAACAGATTCAGGCATATAGAAGTCATGTTTTCAGTAGTTTATGCATTTAAAAGTCAGGTATATTGAGTAAGATTAAGGCATTCACACCTTGTGCTTATTGATTTAAAAAAAAACTGTGCAGCTGCATGTGGCTTTAAGCCCTCTGAACCATAGGTGTAGGTTTATCTTCAAAGTTGTAAATATGAAGGGAGGTTACCCTGAACCTATATGGATAATTCACCTTCAATACTGAGAACAACCTATCTATCAGTTTAATATGTGATTTAAATATGAACAAACTGTGTATATACTGTATGTTTTTTAATGGCTATCCACTATGTGCACATAGAAATGCAATAACAACAACAACAACAACAACACAAACACGTCCCTACCACCCCTACCCAAATCCATGCCTACAGTCCCTTGCATAAGTCCACATTGCAACCAGGAAATGAAATGGAATTAATTGGAATTATGTCATGATGCTACACAATATAGCCCATGACATTTAAGTGAATAGGAAAAATTAATATAGTTTTTCAAAGTTAGTTACAAATAAAAATGTAAAGTTATGATTGCATAAGTATACACCTGAGAGTTTGTTAGAAAAAAAAATACCTAAAAAAAAACAGCAGTTCTGGAAAAGTATCAATCAGAATATGGCACAACCCAAATTTTGCCTACAGGCCATCCACCAAAAGTCAGTGGCCGGGTAAGGAGGGCATTACTCAGAGATGCAACCAAGAGTTCAAGAGGTGTGAACAGCTATGCAAGTCCATTTTAGTTTCAGGTTGTAACACAACAAAATGTGTCTAATGGGGGTGAATACTTCTGCAAGGCACTGTATGCTAAGTGGGTTGGAAGAGAAACAAGCTCCCAGTCATCACAAGAAGAGATTAAAAGATTACTGTCTTTCACAGTCACCACAGACAAGTGTATGCACGGGACATGTATGTGGGTGTAGCTAACATGCAAAGAGAAATGTCCTTATGCTGAGAGCTGTGAGGAAAAAAAAATCAATCTTTAAATCTATCACACGCACACACACACACACACACACACACACACACATACGCACACACACACACACACACACATACATACACACACATACATACAGGCTTAGAGCGACAGAGAGGGAGAGAGACAGAGGAAGTCCTGTGGTGACTCAATGCTAAATTGATTTGGGATCAGAGTGGCAATGTGGAGCAGATGAGTCAGAGTTTCCACTGTGACCCCCTTTCTCTCTCTCTCTCTCTCTCTCTCTCTCTCTCTCTCTCTCTTGCTTTCTTTTGGTAGCTGAGTTTACAGGTTGCAGTAGTGGACCACAGTACACATCAGGGCTTATTTTTACACTTAAACGCAGCAGCAAGTACAAAATGCACGGGAATAGCACTGCAGGGTGTTGGTGTTCAGAGTCTGAATCCTCTGTGTATGTTAGGCTTCAGGGTAGGGAGTCAATACAAAGATGACTGAATCCAACTTTTAATAAAAAGCAAAGGCCTTGATCACATAAAGCTGTATTATATATCTATATAACACCAATATAGCACAATGACCAGTGTCTGAATAACAATAAAAACAACACAAACATTGATAATAAATATACCATTATCCACAGCTGACAGTTAGATATGGCACAATACCACTTCTTCTTTTCTGGTTACCGATATTGAAACCTTGAGTATCAGCTAATATCGATACCCAGCCAATGTTTTTTTTCTTAAAAAACTACTACACTTTAACTGTTTTTTAATTGAAGACCTTAAAAAATTCAGGAAAAAAAGTACAGAGCTGAAAACACAACCTACAGAAAAATAACACAGCTTTTATACAAACATCACTTATGTTGCAAGCATAATAAAGCATAACTATAATAAAAATCAATCCTTAAATATCCTTTATATATAAACATTTATGTTTCCAAAAAAAAAAAAAAAACCCTTTCCAAACCCAATTCCAATCTTATCCATTTGTTACAGGATTGAACCAAATTCGTTCTTTTTCTCTGATATTTGAAACCAAAATCCTGGTTAACAGATCGGTGCCATCTCTAGTAATAGTAATAACATTTCTCTACTCGCCCTTTTCAATGGCAAAACCATGTGCATTATGAATGATTTGGTCAAGATCTGTCTGTAACAAGGAACTACACTACACTGCACCAGGCGGTAATATTGGTACCGTTGGTCTGTGTGTGTTTTGTGTTAAAGGGTTAGTGAGCTTCTGAGCCAGCTGATTAAGAGCACTGTGTTAAGGCTTCAGCTTTTGGGTCTGTAGAGCTTTAAAGTGCACTTGCTCTGGGACCTGCCTTTAAGTGCATCCAGAAACTGAGAGCTTTTGAGTGCATGTTTATGCACGCTGGCAATCGGCCTAATTCTGCACTGCATGTGTGTATTGGAGTGTTTCTTTGGGTTTTAAGGATCATTCTGGAGAATTATGCATGCAGGATACTTGTCCTATCTTGTGTAGCTATGGCGACTGAGTGGGCCCCATACCTTACTTCCATACAGTCCAGTGGGCTGGATTACATTGTCACAATAGTTTACACCAAACTGTGACAAGTATAACAACATTGTAAAAAAAAAAAAAAAAAAAACATGCTGCATGCCTTTTCCATAACTGCATTCACTGTATGCTGCCTTGTGTGCTCTATGCACTGCTACACATAATGAACTGGTGTCTGGGCTTCTAGCGACTTGGTGAGGTTTACTGCCAGATCCAGAGGTGCCAATATTGCTAACAAGAAAATCCTTGATTGAATGCTGGAATTGCGTTATGAAATAACTGATGTTTGGGACAATATGGCAATTACCATCTCTCCCATTCATGCCTTGTGAGGTTCCTCACCCATCTCCTCCCTCTCTCCTCACTACTATTCAACTCCTACCCAAGACTCTTAATTAAAGAGGCCTGGCTGTCTAGCACAAAGCAGGAGCCGCACAGAACTCCAGCCCATGTGTTTAGTGTTCTCCCCAGTCACAGTTTCACAATCACTCTCCACATCAGTTGCTTGCAAGGTGCTTGCAAAAGCCTAATTTTGTACCAATCATTTAATTTCTTCTCATTTTCCCCTTAAATACTTTTAATTTTGCTCTCTTGGACCCCAGCCAGTGATGGCAATGGCATTGTCTGGATTTGAACTTGTAATCTCATAATGATAGGGTGAATGCTTTTGTGAAATACTTAAATATTTTTTCATTTTCATTTTCCAGTCTTGTTGTACTTTGTACACTGTGTATTTCGAAGATATCATTAAGTATTGCAATATGGTATTTTTGCCATGTCACCCACCCCTAGTCAGTTTTACAGTGATTCATAAGCAAGACAATCTGTTTTTGTGAAGACGTGTTTGTGTTTGACGATAGAATTCTGGTATTAAAAATGCAACCAACCCCCATTTCCAGATTACTTCTCACATGAATGCCTTTGAATAACCTCTTTTTGCAAAGAAAAACATGAAACCAGATTCAAGAGAATTTTGGTTTTTTTTTTAACCTGCATCAGGGTAAGAAATGAATGTACTCATTATCTCAATCAATGTAAGGTGAACTCCAAAATGTGTAATTTTCACATTCTTTTGTGAAGGCGTACACATGTACAATCTAAAGAGTTTCTTCCCTCATAAAACAACCACAAGAAACCTTCCTGAAGCGTTTCCAAACCACAAGAGAACATGATCAGGACAGGAATTTCAGTGGCCCCAAAATGGCCTGTGTTGCACAACGACAACATGAAGCAGATGATGGTATACAGCCCAAGTTATTACAGACCTGACCACAGTACTTGATGCCAGCAGAAAAAGACCTCCAACACTGATCAGCACAGGCACATTTGTGGAGTCCCTCAGCAGCCACACGTTTCTTACTCATGCTGGAATAAATCACACAAGACAACTCATACTCCCTAGAGAAAGGAATGACCTAAGGGGAATATTCAACTCATTGCCCGCTCTTAAGACAAAAATCAAAATACTGGTGGCGGCAGGCATTGTTTTTATGACTCATTACATCTGAAGTCTTTCATAAGACTTAACTTGTGGTCTTAACAATTGTCATGCCAATACTGAAAAAAAAAAAGTTTGGTTATCATGAATTACTGAGCCCATTACTGGCTTTTGCATCTCTTCACTCAGAGTATCTGCAATCCTATCCTCCACATACGCAATGGATTTAAGACTCATATGCTTTACTTACTGGAGTAACATAATTTATCCAGACAGTTGTATCCCTTTCAAAAATGCGAGTGAACTCAATTCATGGTGTTGCAGCTCAGGATGTCGTACTTAAAGATGCATTCAGGCTGAAATACGGTTGAAATTCACATCTTGTCTCTTCCTTGTGTGTTGAACCTAATTTAAACGTATGTTTCTATACCATTACAGTCTTTCACATCATCTCTTCAAAGGAGGGAGAGGCAGCGAAGCCATTAAAAGGAAGAAATATTGCTTTGAGAGTTCCACTAATGCTGGAGTAGGTTGCCACAACCAATCCTGTGTGTCTCTTATTTGTCTCGTTTATCTAGACATGATGCAACGCTTAGTTCAGAATGAGAAACCCAGCAATCGACCAACATGCAAGTGTCTGGGAGGGGATGGGGGAGTTAAGGGAGGAAAAAAATGGCAAAGCTTTACGTCCTGAACTGCTGGCAATAAATCTGGCATCTTTCCTCAGGCGTGCTCCAGTCATGTAAAAGCCATTTTAATCACCATCCTTCCTGCCACATTACTCACCCTTGACTGCCGTTCGCTAAATTACATTTGGGCTAGAATTCCACCCTTCCACTCTGGACTGCTTAACGCATGAACGGGAATTGATCTGGTCTTTGACGCTGTGTCAGATTGATTCCTGCGACATGCAGCCCAGATAGTAGCTAGTCTTGCAGAGGTGCAGAAAGAGGGGAGTCCAAGCACATTCACTTTCACCTAATTCAATTACAAAGAACGGATTAAAGTGTGCATGTGATGTGCTCTGCCTCTGCATGTGTCCTATGAGATTTCATGTCATCTTCAGCAACTGATCGGCGTTACGTCAAGGATTGGCGTGATGGGCCTATTAACTTCTCTCAGGGTGTGTGGGCAGAAGTCATTCCAGTCCTCTCATATGTGAAAATGCTAGTCCTTCACTCCATCCTGCTAAAGTGATAACCGGGTCAAACAGAATGCTTTCTTTAGCTACCGTGCATGTACCATTTTAAATTTCAAACATCAGCTTGCATTATATTTAGATATGAGCAAACCAATTTAGCCATTTTGCAGAACTGTTACATTAAAGGTCAGTCAGTGCCCTTCAGTTTTTTTTTGACACTGATGAAAATCATATAAAGTCTGGAAGAACTTTAAAGCCACATTGCTGGAAGTTATAATGAAAGAGATCCCTTTTACATTATGACCTCAGTGGGAAGGTAAATCCAGAATAATCCCAATTCACTTTGCTTAACCTTGTGCAGAAGTATAGCGTCAGTGCTCTGGAAATACAAACTGCTGTAAATGAACTTCCCTCACACAATGAATGTCATGCTTTGATCAAGATGTTGGATAGTTATGCACTGTAGCACTTTTCTCCTTTTTCACTTTTGGGGATAACCAAACTTTAAATTTTAAAATTTCTTTACTTGTGGTTCAGATACAGGTCAAGAACTTCAGTTAATATTCACGTCAAATATGAGAATGGGGGAAATATGTGATCTTGGTGACTTAGCATGGTGGTTAGTGCCAGACAGGGTGGTTTGAGTACACAGTAGCTCAAATAACCATTCATTTTAGCTACACTAACTCAAATACCAACTCTTTATAAGCATGGTGACCAGAAAAGCATATCAGAATGCAACAACAGCAAAGGGCTACATCAGGTTTCACTTCTGTCAGCCAAGAACAGAAATCTGAAGCTACAGTGGGCACAGGCTCACTGAAACTGGACAGTTGAAGAATGGAAATAGACCAGGTGAGGAAAGGACGCAAACATAAAGAGGACCTGGAATAAGTAGGAAGATTGGATCATGGCCTGATTATGACCAAGCAATGACAGATTTGTGTTGGGTCAGGAAAAAAACAGCAAAAGTGTGACCAGGACTTAGAAATAGCATTCAGAGCATTTAACATTTCCACTCTTACATTCCAACCCCAACATAATGACCCAGAAATTGGTTAGAACAAAATGAGTTATTTTCTTTCCTTTTTCATATGCTGTATGTAGGCCTAATTTGATAAAATAGTGGGTTTGACTAGCTGTTAGACCTAACAGCTGTGTTTGTGTTGATAAGGGCATAGCTATATATCATGCTCCAACATACAGTTATGAGGTTATTATCAAAATAAGTCCAAATGCAATATTACATGTTATTAATAGAGTTAGCAAATTCCCCATTTAGAATTCCATGCATGTGCTAGCTGGGGTACACAGAATGAAAAAAAAATCAATTAATCTCAAATTAACTTCCAGAACATTTAAGGATGAAGAGAACCTGATACTGACGCTGAGGCAGGCTCAGGCATGAGGTCTAATGCTGTGAGGCACGCAGACAGCTGTTATGAGGCAAAGGTAAAGACTGAGCTAGAGTTATGGTACCCTATGTGTCAGATCTAAATCAAGGGTAAGAGTCATGGACACAAACAGAGGCTCAAGCAGGCAGTGCTAGAAATAGCAGCAGGGAAAGAAACATACTTGAGTCTGGGACTGGAAGCTGGAGCACAGGGTTGCAGGGCAAGTCACAAACTAATGCAATGTCAGCAAAGATGACTGGTGGGTGAAGCAGTCAGGGGGATCAGAGAAGACACCTGCCAGCAGGTGGGAAAAACAGACCAGTGGATCATGAATATCTGGAGCCAGCAGGTCTGAGAAGCAAACTGGTAGGTACATAGCCACCAATGTCTGAAGGAAAAATCTATCCTACGAAACACCAATTTATTTCCAGGTTGGCAGCAGACATTCATACAGGTAGGTGGCACAGGATATTCTGATCAGGAAGAAGCCTCTCCCAAATAGCACACTTGTGGCCTTGCAGTCATTTGTGTGCATATCCAGTAGGTCTAAAAAGGCTGCAGAGTGTCCCATTTTCTCATTTTAGTTTCAAAATGGTGCTCAGCAGCACCCTCTTTGCACACTTACCGCACCCTGTGGTGAAGCCTGCATCAAAGAAATCTCTTACCTGAAAGTCTTTGTGATTGTTTCTAGGACCAATCACAGAGGATGGGTTTGCTGAGACTAAAGCAAGGAGAATGCTGCAACAATAAAGCCAGGGATGGCAAAAAAAGATATTCAAATAAAGATCAAATTCAAATTTTCAAATTTTTGATTCGAATTTGTTAGCTTATGTCAAACAAATTCTGTAAAAATGTAATTTCTGTTTATAACCCACACACAGCTGATTTCACAATGACACATTCTTTGTCAGTGTGATCATATGCAAATTTTCGGTGGAACTGACAAAATAATTATGAACATTTCCGAATGAAAGTTTATAAATGAAGTTTAAAATTGTATTGGTCATCACATCATATAATCAAGCATTTAAAGTCCTGATTTTGGTCAGGATGGTTACATGAAGTAAGACCTTGTATGTGCTCTCTTTCTAGACAGATGCCACATGCACATGAGAATATGGTTAACATACATTTGCATTCATTGACATTTCAATCTTAGGATTGAAATGTTTAATATCTATACATGTTTCAAAAACACAGACGAACACTTTTTCCTCTATAATCGTCATGTTAATGATCAGACTGCAGTCCACTTTTCAAGCTGTTGCTTTGTTAAGAACGGATAGGAGACACGACACACTCCATGGTTACTTGGTAATAATCAGATCTCACTGTTGCTAAGAGTGGAGTTTCAGTGCGCTCACCTCACCCACTCAATACCTCATGTCTACTGCTGCAGGGCTATCTCAGTCTGTCTTTAACACACACATGCACTGGTGTCATACACTTATTTATTTTATTTATTTAAATTTGAGGGGCCAAATCTAACCTATACATTTTCATATATATACATTATATATATAGTCTTCAGTCAAGGTAGCTTAGCCAGTAAGTTCAGTCATAAAATGAGTTTGCTTGCTATAAGTCCATGGGTTGCTTTTCATTTGCTAATTCATGACTACCATTTTTGCTAAACTCTTTGCTATAACAGATTTTGGGTTAGCCTGTAATGCTGCTGTGTTACCCTCTATGTTAGCATGCACGTTCACAGATTAGCTTCAGATTTCAGACAGATTGCAATAAATTATCACAGAGCTAGACAATTCTGAAGCAGCATGTGTCCGTTTACTGTAAATAAGCATGATGCCCCAGCACAACGCATAGCATTAATGTAATTAAACTCACATTGTGCATGTTGCTCTGACTCAGGCACTGTTTTCTTGCCTTGCTCATGAAATGCAAGAGAACAGAACAACTAGTCTGTCATTTAGGCATGAGTCATCAAGGAAGCGTCTTTCTCTCTCACACACACCCGCTGCTCTCTCACAGATGCAAAGCCAGCAAAGCATGCAATCAATCATATATTTTATATGCAACAGCCCAGTTTACAGGAGGCCTTGTCACGTGTCTCTCGAGAACCGAGACAACTGCAGAAGCAACACGAATGAGCCGAGAACAATCATTAACTTCTGTGGAAAAGTGTTCATTCATCGATTAATGAGAATGAGTACTTGCTGTTAACTAAACACTTGCTATTCTAATGATAAAACAGAGATATATAAGATTATGATGTCCCTTTTCAGTACATCATTGACAATCCACCCAGTACTCTGTTGCAAGTTAAATATTCGCTTGAATAGCAGGGTGCTTTAAAATGTCTGGTGAATCCTGCTTTGCATCTCTGTGTTGTGGGTTTTGCATACAGGTTGCATTACTGTCACCTCACTGAATTGTATTATTGTGATTGTCTATAAGGGATAAATAGAGAAAGTGTGTATTGGATAACCTATACCCAATAGACTTTGCAGAGGCACTTATTTATTTATTTGTTTGTTTGTTTGTTTGTTCATTTATTTTACTGATGTGCAGTAATGTCCAGGCATCATCATTTTGGTTAATGTTATCTGTTGTAGGCAAAGACAATTCCTGGTATCTAGGGAACCCAAACTCAGCATGTTAGTGTGCCTTTGTGTGCTGGTGCTTCGAAAAGCCTTGACAGGGAATGGACATCAGAGCGGAAGGAAACACATATGCCGTGGCAGATTGTTACCATGGAGGCATCATTGCCCTAAGCTTAGTGGCAGTTCTCCATCAGACAAGAGAGCAGTAGGCATTGGCAGCCCATAAGACCCTACAGATCAGCAACGCTGTGGTTCTAGCATATACAACATGTCGTGAAGGTTCAACATGTACATTCCATATGGTGATGATGCTGTTCATTTTTGTGCAGGGGTCTGGATGACCATCAGAATATATTCTGTTCTGATATTGTGAGAGGCAATGTAACAGGCAAGGGATCAGTACTCAGACATAAACGTGTCAAATGCAGATAACCACGCAAATGCAAACACATTCAAATCAGCCATGAAAATGAATATACACGAGTTCAAACAAAAGCACTCCGTTTATACTTAGAAAAGACCAGTGAAACCGTACATGGTCAGGAAATTCTCAAAAGGAGTAGTTGACGCAGAGAAAGGTATCATTATGAGTCACACTCACTTCAAGTTGTTGCAAAAGCAGTCAAGAGCCAGCTTCAAACAGACTTGAAAAATGCTCTCTCTAAAGCTGCAGAGCCGCAGTAAACACGCTCAGCTTGGGTCATTGATGTTTAATTGACTTTGTAACATCTGCAATTCCATTTGGTCGCTTAATTGTACTCTGCCAGTTTGAAAGCCTCAGACAGGAGCGTGTTTACTTGTGCTGAAGGAAATACTGATGTGAGCCAAGCCTGTAACCATTTAGAATTTACATGGCTTTTCTGAGGTATTGAAATGGCATCTTAATGCTGCTTTCTGTACATTCTGTGTGCACAACTGCAAGCTTTTCTTGCCTCTTAACCAGCATAACCATGCACATGAGCACATAATTATGAAGGCCTGTAATTTTCCAGATTTATCCAATTGCAAAAGATGATTATTTTACCTCACAATAGTGTAAGAAGGAAAAGTAACTCCTTAGGAATCTGTACTAGGAATAAGGTGGAAAGAGCTGGCTAGCATACTTGATATCCTGAGGTCGGCTCATTAGAGAAAAATACGTGGCTGTGCCAGACAGGAGACAAGATTTTATGCCTGTCACTTAAAAGTTGCTGGGTGCCAATTAGATTACATTCAGTTTAATCCAACAGTGTAGTTGTAGACAAATTTGAGGAATTCACAACCAATGCAAGTTTAGGCATGATTAGTTTAGTGGTATCTATTCTTAAAAAAAAAACAAAAAAAAAACAAAAAAAAAAAAACAGCCTTCTCTTTCATTCAGTGATAGCACATATAGAATATACAGTATATAGTATAGTATATACAGTATAGTTGCCTCTATTGGTGCACTTTATAGATATACAGTTACTGACTGAAATGTATCTGCCTATATAGAAAGGGACTGCCACACCATACGATCACCCCTAAGCTTTTATTTTTTACCATTCTCAGCACAGCAGTCACATTAACATGGTAGTGGCATAGTAGTGTGCGGTGCTGGAATAAGCGTATTAGACATGGCAGCATTGTTGGGGTTTTAAGCACTTTAGTGTCACTGCTGGGTTAAGAAATAATCCACCAACCAAAAATATCCAGCCACCAGCAGCCCTTGGTCAGAATCCGATAATGATGAAGAGCAGAGGATGATTAACAGAAGCTGTACATAGAAAGCAATAATGGAATACTCCCAGTGAAAAAAAAGGAATGTAACGAAAGAACAGCTGAAAACACACAGCTCCCTGTTTACTTTTTCAAAACATGAATGTGAAACACGAACAATGGAGTGAGCATTGTGCGTGTGTCAGCCTTTCTGATTGGTTATGTAAGACTGGAGGACTGAAAGGAACGGGCCCCAGAGGCCGGTATTTGCATTTCCTGTAATCAGAGTATCCGTTCACTAAAGAATGATGTAACTGGATGCCAGCCTTCTGTAAGGCAGGCCCTGGTGGAGTGCAAACCTAAAATCATTCTGCGCTGAGAACATCCTGTTTGTGCTTTTTCCATAAGCTCCTGTTTTTAATATATAACAGCTTTCGGTCTAGCTGTATACTCTGGAGGCACTTAGAGTGTAGGTTAGAGGGATGTTAGAATATTTCAGAACGGAGACTTTTGACTGTGCACAGTGGATTGTCTTTCATTGCATCATCCTGTTTGGAGGACAGTGGCACAATGTCATCAAGATATGGTAAGCTGCCAAAGCTTGGAACAAAAAGTAGGTTACATCATTTACCTGAAAAAACTTTCAAAAAACCTTTAAAACCAGCATCAACA
>CM074963.1:7659940-7688599 GCA_037577455.1 Pangasius macronema
GTTGGACCCACTATGCAAATCTTCCATTATAGCAAGTACTTCCGCACCAATTAGACACGTTGCTGTTATTTCAACATAACAGACGTCTGAAAGACTCAAAATGGAGTTGTATGATTCCATAAACCCCAGAACAAGTAAAATCTTCAATATCAAACTGTCCATTCACATTGTAGAGGGAGTGTCTAGCACAGAGCTCTCTACCTTGCCTCATTAAATCTGTGAAATGGATGACAGCCCTAATTCTGCCAGGAACATTCTCTGAAAAGGAAGACAATGTGGTTCCTGTATGGCAGGGGCTCCTGTGTTCTAGAGGCGAGCTGCTTGTTTTGCCCTTGAGTTAACATCACAGGGCAGCAGTGCCAAACCACAGAATGAAGGGCTTCTGGCAGCCCAGCAAAAGACAACTTATTTTGTTGGAAGCACTTCAGCCCTTTCAACACACTGAGGAATCATATCACTGAATATGCGTGCGTATGAACACGCAACTTAAACATATGCAAAAGTGCATACATGAATGGGCCTCTGGGATCATACAGCAGGAAAAGCCAAGAAAAATATGAATGTGAAGGTTGTGAATGTTACTCCAGACACCCCAGTTGTACATTTACAACTTCCTGAACTGTTTTTCACATTTTTCTTGAATGCTAATTGAAAACGTTGGGCAGTTAGAGCTGAGCATGTACTGTATTCCCCTCAACCTTTCGATACTGTACATTTAAACAAATTAAATTCATCTAAAAATGACTTGAATCAATATCAGCTGGCATTTGGTCAGAGTATGATTCATCTTCTGCTTTTCGGTCTCAGTCTTTTTTAAAGCGTACTATAATCACTGTTGTGTGACACTATACCCGCCTATAATTTAAACTGTGTGTAGTTAGAAGACTCTGAAATGTGTATCTGGTGTTTTGTGAATAAATGTATGTATATAAATAAAATATAATTCTCTGCATACCAAGGTATTGAGTGCACCTACTATAATCCCAGTATAACCTTTCTGTCACTCTGTACAGAACACAATTTAATCAATCTCCTGTTTAGGCCAAACAAACTAGTCTGATGTGAAATGTGCACAATCATTTTTCTGACATGGTGTAAATGGCTCTCAGCTGCATCAGGAAGAAATGTGTTCCAACTGGCATGCATTTAAAATTAGCCCCCACTGTCTGTGGAAAAAAGCCTTCAAACAATAGTTAAGAACATTACTCAAAGAGGACAATTATTATTATTATTATTATTATTATTATTATTATTATTATTATTTATAATAATAATAATAGTTGTATTTTAATGTTGTAGGAGCAAAACTACATGCACTTCTGGCCTTGAAAATGAATTATGGGTTAGTTATGTATATGGCATATATATATATATTCCAGAATAGTTATAAATATCAGTAGGGATAGATGAGCTCCTGCAGAGTTAAATATACTCCTACAGAGCTGACACTTATTATTTAAGTGGTGTGGGATTTTAGTTAGTGTGAGGTCCTCTAATGTGTCTAAAATACCCTGCTCTATCTCCTCAGGTGATGTCAGTGGCTATATCACATGTATCCAGTTTGAAGAGGTGATATAGGTTATCAGCAGTGCAGCGTGGAGAACCAGCAGCTCAGAGTGGCTCGGCATGAGTCGCTTCGACCATGACCCATTTGCAAAGAACACAGTGTTCCCCTGTCCCGGCAGTTGCCATGGCAACGGTGAGGGGCGAGACGCAAGCTGTGGACATCGTTTATGCTGCCAAGCAGAGATGAGAGATGAAAGACAGAGGGAGGGAATGAGAGTGTGTGTGTGTGTGTAAGTGAGAGAGAGTACCCAATTCAGACAACACTGAATCATAATTCTTCATTTTGGGATAAAAAGATGCGCACATGCAGCAGAGGTGAAACTGAAGAGCCATGCACAAATGATTTTGAGTTAGGTGTGTGTCAACTTTCATTTTTAGGAAAACGATTCAGAAAGCAAGGCGCTGGTGAATATAAAAGATTCATTCATAAAAAAAAACAATGCTTTCACTAAAACTGTCTAAACAAGAGAAAGGAGAGCCTAGTCGAAACCCAAATTTCTGTTCAGACAGACATCTGAAGCTGCACATATGAGTGTGTTTGGCTGGTTCAATAATCTGCATGACAGTATAACAGTAGGAAAGGAGGACACAGAGCCAAGCACTTCCTCTGACTCATTTAGCGGGGCTGATATCTCATCAGTACCCAGTGTACAAGCAAAAACAGCAACTTTTTTTTTCCCTGGAAACAAAAGCACTCTTCAAAACATACTTTGTTCTGAGGGGTTTCTTACACCTGAATATGCTTCATCTTTCATTAAAAAAAACTACTGGCAGTTGTAAAGAACCACAGCGCAGTCCTGTAACCATCACAACTTTCATAATATAATGCAATTTCTCTTGCTTCATGTCTACACTTGAGAACTTTGTCCTTCACCGAAGCAAAAAAACAAAAACAGTGGCAGCTGGTGGTTTTTAAAATAGGGGAAGAACAGGTACTGTTACTGAAGTATATACTGTATCTGTGTGTGTTCTGTTTAATCTGTTTCATCTGTTAGTCTGGTCTCATGTTTAATTCTTAGTCTCTCCTCATAAGTAAGAGCATCAAAAGACTTTTCCAAAATTAGATCAACAAAATTACCAGTGTCTGCCATGCTAATAAGTAGCTAAGCTAGTAATTAGCTATATAAATGTCATTAAAGAAGGTAGCGACCACTGTAAATAAACAAAGAATTCCCAAAAACGAATGCAAATGATCAAACAGAATGTTATACTTACAATTAATTTACGATATTTACCAATTACAAAGATAAACTAACAAGCTACAATAGGTGTACATAGTAGTTTTTTTTCAAAGATTGACAGCTGGTTGTAAGGTTCAGCCCCATGAGAGATCTGTCAGTCATCATATGGAGAAGGCGTGCGACAAGGCAGAACAAGCGAAGAGTGCACTATCCAATAAACTGTGAGTTTTTTTTTCAATGCAAAATCCACCCACCCATACACTTATTGACTCCCAGTTAAGCCTTATGTCTGGGCTTTTAATAACATATTAAAAGCTTGTTGTCCAGTGGGCATTAATCTTTGCTCCCATTAAAACACAGTGTACTTGAATCTGCCATAGAATCCCAGTGAAACCATGCGCCAATGGAGTTCTGTTCTGTTAGCCGTGAGCAGGCTGTGCAGTCCACCGAAAACAGCTGAATGAATGAACAGAACAATATTGCAGGAAGATATCTGATATTTTGGTTAGCTAAAATATTGAATTTCACCAAGAGAGACGGATAATATAGACACATTTCTACATTTAATGTAGAAACATTTAATTGCTGCATTTTAACAACATTTTTAGAGGAAGCCATGCTTCCCATGTAGTCTTAAAGTAATCGCCTGTAGACCAAACGTTCTTGCATAGAACCAAATGATCTCAAAATCCTTCTGCATCCTCAGTTTAATCTGATTTTCCTTTGGATACTAAACCCAAGTGTGACAGTTTCATGTCCTACTGTGTGGTTCAGTGCATGTACCACAGCACTGTTTAATTCTTAAATCTTATTGGTCAGTAGGTGATGATTATATAGGTGATCTGTAGCTCTGACAGTAGGTCTGTCTGCAAGGCAAATCAAAGGTTTATCTTAATATTAATGCACTTGCTTGATTATGTGGCAAATTCATAAGGACTTGAATAGCAGATGCTCCACAAAATCTGAACTAGTTAACAAATAACAATGTGTCATTTTTGTGTAGTTGTTGACATAGTGAAGTTTATTTAGCATTTCTGGAAGGAGTCAGCACTTTGTTTTTAATCTTGTGAACATTTAAGGACATGTGAACATTTAGATGTTGTGTTTTTCATTTTCTCAGTAACAAGCTGCATGCTTAGAGGGAAAAAGAGAGGCTGATTAGGGAATGACTGTTTATGACTGTTATAGCATAAGTGATGGCAGGAACTAACTAGATTTGCAGATGTTCCACAACATTAAATGGTAAAGGGATATGAAATGAAATGTACGATGAAATGTACAATGTGTCATTCTTTATTACATAAAAAGTGCAATAATTATCAGACCTCTGTGAGGAATAAAACACTTAGGGACATACTGTTATAGGAAAATAATCAACTTTGATTGGTAACAGTGCCTCTGCTTTGCCTCACATCACATCACACATGTGCGCTGTTGATTATTTTCCTTCAACAGCACTTACTGTCATGCCTTACTTAGACACCCGGACTACACTTGAAAGCAATCACTCTATATGCTGATCTCAGATTAAGTGTTAAGATGCTGATGCCATGTTCTCTGCTGGGGCTGGATGATTCTCAGGCTGAGAGTCTAGTCTCGTCGGAATACAGATGAGCTCTAATGCAGCTGAAGTCCGTGCTGAGGCATCATGTTTGGGCAAGATTAGAGGAGTGATTATGCTCTGATGGAGGGATGACTGAATTTGCTGGGGATGGTGCCATCCAACATCAGCTCATTATACTGTGGATACAGTTTTCTAAAGCTGAACTTGCCAGACTATTTGTAACTAAGGTGTAATCCAGGCCTAAGGCAGAGAATGCTTGGAATTTTGACATGCTCTTGTCAAGGTTATGTAACCATCTGGGTCAGAGCATTTAATCTTTTTTCAGAAGTTGCTATTGCACAGTTGGAGAGGAGATTTCAGAAATATAGCTAGTTTCTTATTGTACAAAGTTGGAAAGTAACTTTTCATGTAAAGACAAAAGATCTAATGTTGAGAGTGTAGGTGGTTGAGGCAACATATATCAGTGTGGCAAAATAGCAGCTAAATCAGCAGCCAGTATGCAGTAAAATTGAAATAGCAGAAGATAAATGCATGGATATAAATAATACATAGTGTTAAGACAGACAGCTCTGTTTAGAACTGGCTTGCTTACAAGTCCTATACATTATACATTTTGCAGAAGGTTACAGAACAGTATATACACAGATACAATGAATTCCTACTCCCTCTCAGAAATGCATATATCCATAGAAACATCAGAGGGTGAATCACCACCGCACCCGTCCTTAGAGTCTCCTTGGGATGAGTCATCCCCATTAACAGTCAGCCCTCAAGGAATATCTGCGCAGCCGCAGATATATATTGCCGCATGTGCACGAGTGTGTGCTCACACGCACACACTAAATCTCTGGCGGGAATCCCCTTTCTGCATGCCATGCCTAGCATGCAGAGCCACAGAAGATGCCTAGAGCTGGAGAGCAATGGGCTCAGCTTTCCTGCCTGAGCAGTATGAGTCATCCAACTAAACCATCCACACACTCACACACACACACACACACACACACACACACACACACACACACACACACACACAAACACACACACCGAGCGATACCTAATCACAATACAGAGCCATTAGCAGAAATATATGATTAGTACACAACATCAGATAAGATTGGATATTTTGTTTCATTCTCACCAGGTGCTCAGTCAAAAATAACAACGTTGTCTGGACAAGGTCAGCTAACAATTCTTCACAATCTACAACGATCTCCTTTTATTTATTATTATATTTAGTCTTCTGTGCAGCTTTCTGTACGCAGTATTGTGCTTACCTGCAATTCATGACATGCACTATAATACATATTACATCTACATTTTTAACCTAGAACCACCAAACCCGTTGCTGGTTGTGAGTACTGATACAATTCATTCATCAGTTTTTCACACCTTTATTTCTTTTCTTTTCATCCCACAGACTTCCTTCTCATACAGATTATATAATATATAGCATTCTATATTTCTATATATCTAGAATTTTCAGGGCAGAAGCATCAAATCTCATATGAACATTTCACTTTTTTCTAATGCATTAAATTTGGAAATCATACTAACCCCTGCTAGACTGTCTTTCATCCCTCAATCACTTAGAAACCTAAAGACTTTGTATTTTTCATACCAATGTCTTGAAATCTGCTAACAATGTTCACCTTTTGTCTGCATTAATTTTTTTTCTTAATTAAAAAATAATTCTCACATCAATCTTATCACCACTTCCATATCCATTTGTTCAACTATTATGGCATGAAAGCCCTATATTTTCAAGTTATACCACTGTCATTTTACTCTCTGTGGTCTTATATTGGACTTTGGCAGACCAACATAAAGTTGCAAAATATGTTTTACTATCTACTTTTACCTGCAGTGGAAGCATTAGCTGCATATACATCATCTAGGTAGTCGATGACAGCCTTCAAGAATGTGGGACTGTCAGGGATGGACAGTTGATTCCCAGCCTGGATTTACAAAGAGCTGTCACAAATACTCGACACTGCTGACACTGAGATCATCCATGCTAATGCTTGCCAAACCTCAGCGGTTGCTAAGCCCTCTCTGCCAAAAGCATGGTATACAATTTAAACTGGCGATGCTATCATGGAGCTTTGGTCTTTTGGACATTTTGTTTGATAATGGCTTTGTTTTTGCCTTGATCGAGACTGATACATATTTACATACATCATCCTCCATATCTATAGCTACTGCAGTGGCATTAAGCTTGAATAATGGGTCCACGCTGTGAGATGCTTCGTATTATATTCTCTTTTCCACAATGAATACTGTAATGTTGGCTTTCTACACTGTATCCCTTAATTAATTTTGGCAAGTTGGAAAGTCAGCAATCTGTATTCACTAGGTAAAAGAGAACTGCTGCATAGCATTGTGTAATGCCTGTCAGGGTCTGAATAGGGATTCCCTCTTGCAGCTACAGAGCTCATGCATGTAAATATACTATAGCTTGTGTG
This sequence comes from Pangasius macronema, assembly GCA_037577455.1. Taxonomy (NCBI): domain Eukaryota; kingdom Metazoa; phylum Chordata; class Actinopteri; order Siluriformes; family Pangasiidae; genus Pangasius; species Pangasius macronema. Next base: position 7,666,714 of record CM074963.1, read on the forward strand.
TGTGTTCCATCAGCTCTGATGCTGTTTGGCAGTCCAACTGTGTCCCGTGTGCAGTGACTCATTCAGCTCTGTTGTTTGACAGAGTGACCCGCACTTTCACACTCAGATAGACTGAGACAGAAAAGATCCACGACAATGCAGGCATGTCACCATGGCAACCCGGCTCGACTGAGCCGAGGAGTCTCCCTAACGAGGGAAACAGAGTGTTCCCTCTGCAATAAAATACCAACCATTCTGGTGATTAAGATGCTGCAGAAGGAAGAGCTGATACTGTGACATGGCTGCTAGCCTCATTTTGGCTAAAACTAAACGTGCACGCAAGTTTCACTTCTGCTGCTTTTTTACTTTTGCAATTTTTGCAACAAATAAAAATGATCCATCTCAACAGATTATACACATTGCTTGTATCTCTATGAGCGCATATGGGCCTATGGGTGTAATTACAAACATTTTCTTTCGCATCTTTACAGGCGAGAAAATATTTATGTAGTCACTGCCATAGTAACTGGTTAAACCTTAATGTCCTGGTGGGTTATATGGATTTTAGAAAAAAATCACCCAGGATTTATGACTGTCCCAGTGTTCTCCAAAACATTTTAGTTTGCTGAGATTTTCTTTAGCACATACCTTTAAGCCTTGAAGACTACTGTGGCTCAGCATTAATGGGCCTTAAAAAGGAAAGAGATTGCTATCTTTGGCCATTTGGGTTACTGTGCACACAGCTTCAGCTAGTCTCATTACAGGTATTACCATGGCATTCAGTCCTTCTACTGCTCAGAACACTGAGAAAAGCAAAGGAAGGATCAAAACAGTCTTCTATTCATCTATACACGCAACATGCAAGGCTAGTGAAAATGTGAAAAAGTACATTTTGTTGAGGGACTGCATGAGACAGCCTTTATTATTATTGCTTAGAAAACAACAGACACCTCCAGAAAATCATTATTTCATAATCTCCTCTTTGAAACCCATGCTGTTAATAGCTTTCTCAGAAAATGCTACCCTGTTTAGTGCCAGTATAAAGCTTAGTGCAAAGGCATGTGGTATTCGGGTAATAGAAACATATGACATTCAGTCTACATTCTCATCAACGTGTCACTGACATGATTACATATCTCCTTTTTGAGGGTATAGGCATGACTGAGGGATTATAGAAAGAATACTGGTGCCCTTACTCACATCTCGATTTTGTAGACTAATTTAAAATCAAAGGTTAATGGAATGGTAAGCAAAGCCTGCAATACCTGGAGAATACCTAATTCAGTGGTTTTCAAAACCACCTTTGGGCCACAGACTCCAGTAAGCACTTTATCCGGGGCAGGGTTAATGGTAGAACCGCCGCATGTCCTGGGACCACTGGGTGCAAGGCTGTGATACACCCTACATGGGATGCTAGTCTATTGATGAGAACCACACCAAAGTCCTTGTAAAGTCTGTAGGCCATTTTGGAAATGCTTCCAGACATTCGTTATTTTCAGTCATACAAGACCAGACTTTTATCTGTTTGAACGAGGAGAGACCCATATTCCAGACAAAGAGTGCCAAGATTAAGTCATGGACTTGAAATTTCTGTTAAAATCTAACACAAATAGCTTAGATCAAGTCCAATAACACACACACACACACACACACACACACACACACACACACACACACACACACACACACACACACACACACACAATAAATGTTTAATTATTGCAGTAAAGCACCCTATATCCACACATGCTTCAGAGTAAGAATCTGATAAACCAGGCATTTTCTGTTACCAACAAGGCAGTCTTTTTACCGAGGGGTGGGACTTACGTAATATAGCCGCCATGTTGAGACTTACGCACTGCCCCATTTATACTTTAAACTGTAGTCTGTCTCTATTCGTACCATCTCTGACCACTCACACACTTATTTACACCAATATCAGTTTAGTCAATTCACCTACCAGCATTTTTGTGGGAATGGGAAGAAACTGGAGTACCAGGAGAAAGCCTATACAGACACAGGGAGAACATGTGAAACTCTATACAGGCAGTAACCAGAGATCAGGATGTGACTCTGGAGCTGTAAGACACAAACACTATCATAAATCATGAGTTCATTCAAAAGGAATGATTTAGGCTTCTAGTTTTATTACATTTAGTGATCTGATGCATGTACATGAAAATCTTTGAGTAAAATATATACCCCTTTATTGATATGGCAGCTGCTTCTCTATTCAAGCATGATCTTTGGGAAGCCATACTGTAGATTGTGTATTACCAGCCTCCGGTCTAAATAATTTCTCATAAGAGGCAAAAGTATATAGGGTAAGAGAGAGATAGGCATCAGAATAATGGCATGTTATCAGCACTTATCAGCAGAAAGGCATGACAGCATTCCCAGATTTTACACGGAAGGTCAATGACCCTCAACCATAAATACTGGCTCATGTGCTCACACAAACAGAAGTATGAGGAACCCTCATGACAAGGTGCATGCAGTGTCCCAAAGGCAACTATGTGCTTGGAACTGCTTCTTCATATGAGCTATTGTGTCAACAAAAGGCCCTGTCAGCCTGCGAGGCTCTGCTTTAATTTCCTGTGAACTCTTTTCAACAAGCCAAAGAGGAAGAACAGAAGAGAGAAAAACCCTGGTTAATTCACACATTTGAGGACATTAAGTAACATGCAGAGGGCTGACCCAACCTGTCCATGGCATATTTTTCAAGCCTGTGTAAAACTTGTGTGTCCTCTGAGACACTTGATGTAGACCATGTCACAGAAAGTGCGTTCAGTGTGTTTGTGTGTGATTCAGTAGCATTCAGTAAAAAGTGCATTCACTGTGTGAGTGTGATCTGTACAAACTGCTGATCCCTGCATGCATTTTATATGAAAGCGGTGCTGGAAAGATCAGACCCAAACCACAGGATATTTTTGTGTGTGGGTCTGGGAGCTGTTGTAGGAAAGCAACTGGACAGCCTCCAGCACCTCCCTTTGTTAACCAGGCATGAAATTCCTGCGGCAGCCTGAAAAGAGACAGTGAATATGTATGTGCGCGTGTGTACTGTAATTATGTGTGTGTGTATGAGAAAAGGAGAAATGCACAGAAGTAAATTCCAAGTCCAATTACAATGGAGAGTGCATGTTACCACAAGAGCCGGAAAACAAGAGGACCAGAATGATGCAATCTATGGAATGCCAAAAGACAACAGGAGGAAGGGAACAGACAGAAGAGGAGGAGGAACTGCTGGGACTTCTTAATGACTTTTGCATTCTTTGGGAATGTGCTGATGATGCCCTATTCTAATTATCTCGGTGAGAGGCTGCCTTGGTGTTGGGCACAGTGATGAGTTGGACAGCTCAGTGGAGCACAGTGTGTATTCAATCTGCTTCCCTGATTCCATTCACTCCAAAGTCAAATGATCTCTCATGTATAATGATCTCACACATCCACTTCCGATTCATCTGACAGATGAGAACACCTACACTCTGTCTTTCAGCTGCATTCGTCTCCGGTTGGTGTCAGTATCATACTGATCAATATATAGCCAAAATAAGATTTTCTGCATGATTCATGGGTAAAAATGGGAAAACAGATGCTCCCAGGACAAATCTCCTCTCCTGAACAGGCAACACGAGACGCGACTCGTCTGGCCAATTTGTAAGCGATATCTATTTCAGGCTGCTGACAGGCAGATCCACTGCAGCAGGTTTGTCGAAGCTATACTTGTGCTCCATTCACAAAGACAGCGTGACTCATGTCAAGGCAACCCATTCACTTTGGTAGACTATTCATATTTCTGCTCATTCAGACAGAGACCTTCTCTCAGCCTCAACAGATAATGTAAAGAAAGAAAGTAGAGTGTAGAGATCATATGACATTTGGGTAATTACTGATATCCAATCATAGGCCAAAGTTAGCATCAGCATTAGTCCCTAGAGTGTGTAAGGTAGGTTCTGGGAATGTTAAGTGTGCTATACTGTTACAGCGTTGCATGTATCGCAAGAATGGCTCAAGGAGACAACAGCACAGCGAATGAGTCAGAGGCATGGCTGAAGTCTGTTACTTCTCAATGTCAATGAAATGAGACTAATGCACAATATACTGCAGGGTGAAATACAGTAGCTTCTTTATATAGACGTGTTGTTTCATTTTATATCTAGCATCACGTTTAAAACCATTCGCTTTTCAAATAGTGACATAGCTACATTTTCTGAAACATGCAGAAATTAGCTACAGTCTATAACATTTCCCATTTCCATAATGTTACTTGAACATCATTGCAAATCTACTGAAAAATGCATGGTACTCGACAAAGAGAACGGTGTTGTGAGAAGCAAGGCTGTGTTGCTATGGTACACAGTGAGATGTCAGTATCAGTGAGATGTGTTGTGTTTACCTGCAGTAATGTGATTCTGCCAGATGCAGAGTGCACTAGAAGTGAAAAACTATGACAGACTGTGTCGGGGGTTTCAGTCAAGACTTACTACATAACACAAACATCTTTAAATCTCTACTTATATACTGCACTGTACTGCAGCTAGTGTGCTCCTATGGACCTGTCTGTCAAAACAAAAGTATTCAAATGCCCTAGAATACATGTATAAATTCAAAATGCCAAAGGATAAATAAATTTAAATAAAGAGCATTTTCCACTGCATACCTTTTGCGTAACAGTGGTGACTCATTGTGGGTTAAGAGTGTAGGGTTTCTAACAGGATAACATTTTGAAATGGGAATAAAAAACCACTGAAGCAGAACACTGGCTTGGACAGAGGCTTGATTGGAATACTATTAAGAATGTGGTTAAATTTGAGACCAGGCAGAGAACTGTTGTTTTGCATTGCAAGTCATCATAGCCTAAGGCTTGAACTGAAATCAAAACCATTTTGGTCATTTGAGGACAAAGTCCCCAAGAACACTGAAATTTAACCATTCTCTTTGACTCACATTTATCACCAATCCACAACTGCTTGTTTAGCTGCATTGCAGCATCTTATCAAAGCCTACGCAAATATTACGCACAGCACCTGAGTTTCTTTTACTTTTCCCCTTATATGAAAAATATGTTAGTGGTTCATATTTCTAGATTTCTGGCCAAATTCTTGATTTTTATAGACAGCTTGAAACCTTACATGCTGAAATATTTGACTCCTTCCTTAAAGATTGCATCACACTGGCCTTCACTCTATCACCTCATCTGGCATGTAGTTTTTAATAGTCCTCTGAGAAATAGCATTGTGGAGACTCCATACTTAATCAGCCACAACTTCCGCCATCCATAATCCCTTCCCCCCTGATAGCAGGCTTATTTTATTAGCTCTGGATTCAGTCACACTTAAACACATGCTGTGACCTTAGCATAGTTTATCATGAAACAACACCTCCAGCCAAATAGTAACATAATGAATGTGAGCAGACGGGGCTCCGTTGTTTTGAATAGGAGGACCGTTTCATTCGCTGGCTGGCTCGAAGGCGTGCAGGGTTACAGGCGTGCAGACTTGCAGACACCATGGCTGGGGTCCAGTGGTAAATGGAAAACCACAGCCTCCGGTCCACACAAGTGCAGAATGAGTCACAGGAAGGAGCTATGCACTTGCAGAACTCATTAAGCGAAATGTAAGGCGTATGGATTTCCTATGTCAATACAAAGAGCCTGGCAGCCTCAGCAGCCCCTCAGTGAATCCTGGACTTGCACAGAGTAGAAAAACGGCATAAATGGGAAATTAAAAAAAAAAAAACACTCCATTGTTTTCCATTGTACAACAGCTTGTGTTTGATTTGCAAAAAATGTGAATTTTCATTTCACAGATTGCAAGTAACAAATACAGCAGGTATACCTGTCACCTGTGTGAATGTAGAGTGAAACTCAGAACTCTAAATACTTTGAATCTTTTCAAAAGGCTTCTTCAAAATAAATTCACAATGGCTGTTTTTAGATAGTAAATCATTTTATATAAGTTGTTGTCTATCCACAAAAATGTTCAGTACAGTGTTACTAACTATCCTGTGAGAGTAGCTTAACACATGCAACCATTCATCTTCACTGAACCTGTTTAGGTATCTACCTGTATCTGGCTATTCATCCTTCCTTTACAATCACTATACACACTCTGTGTGCAATAGCAACCTCAAGTGGACATATTTATAGACAAGACTTGCTCTCACTGTTATTTTATGTGTTGTTCAGGGGTGCAAATTTGGTCTGACAAGCTGGGGGATTAACTATTATGAGGCTGTTAAGCTTGCCATCAAGTTGCCAAGCATTATGGGATTGTTCCTAAATTAGTGCTAGTTCCTTGTCTGCATGCTACTATCTCGATTGCTGTTTTGTTGTGGGCTTTTAGGACTTAAAAATGAATCAAAATAGAAAAGGCTCTATCAGAGACAACCTTCAGAGGGATTACAAGCAATGGCATATGGATACAATTGGTCTTACTGATGGTGTTGCTCCATATGAACACTCAGTGGAGTTATGATCTTGATATGCTACTTCCTTTTAAACGTATAGACGTATAGAGAGTCCTCTTCACAGCTGGTGTGTGGCGTTAGTGCCTATTCTCTTGAGCAATTAAACATATTCAATTTGTGTTTAAGCCCACAAATAGTTTTCAAATGAAGCTGATAACACTGCTATTCAACCCAAAGTATGCAGTAACGTTGATAGTACCCTCATTGTTCCCAACCAGAGATTTTATTATTGATACAGGTCTAAGTAAATCACAACAGCATATTATGAAGTGTTTTATTCATTTTATATCACAGCCATTTGCCGATGATTACAATTTTACAATTTATTATTGAATGATCTCCTGCTTTTTAACTGTTTATAGTTCAATTTAATGGTGCAGAACATCTGACAAACAAGTTGCTGTTATCGCTTCCTTTATAGGCTAGCGCTTATAAGCAGTTGTTCCCTCACCAGCCTCTCTGTTTTCTCTGTCTCTGTAAGAGAATAAGGCAAAAAAAAACAAAAAACAATAGCTTGTCATGTTACTGAGAAACCAGTCATTACACAGTCCTCTGCCCTGAAGTCTATCCTGAGGCAGAAAACCGTTACAAAGTGCCGACACCAGTGACTCCTTCCATGAATGTTAAATAAACATATCCTTACAGAAAGCTTCATAAGATCGACAAGTATACATGCTCGTACATTTTTCTTTGTTAAATAACATGTTTTTAATCTGTTTATTATTAGAATTCGATAATTAATATGTTGACCACCTGCCACACAAAACCCTGTGAATGAATTGTTACTATTGAAACAATAACATATTAGAATAAGAGCATTAATATAAACCTGTGTTTTGCATTACAGCCAGCACCATTGTCAGAGCTGCTGTTATAGACAATTAATCAACACCATCTGACCAATCAGATTTAGGAATTCAACAGCACTGTGGTATAATAAGTTTTGTTTTTGTTGTTGTTGTTTTTTAAATACATATACACTGACTTCAGAAAGTATTTAGACCCCTTGAGAAAATTGATTAGTCAATTGTAAAAATGAATAGTCTTGCAACATAACGGGAAGTCCGTGTAGTCCCAAACCTGAGAAGTGATATTGTGTAAAACTACAATTCCCGTGTTCCGTTTCCAACATGGCGGACTGAGAGCTGGGTGCGATTTCTACAGGAAATACTTTCTCATACGGCGGTGTGTTTGTAAAGGGCTGCCATTTTACCGAGCTTACGGTAAGACATTTCCAGTTACAGCTATGTAAACTCTCCATTCAGTCCTTAGCGCACAGACTGCACTAAACAAGTCGAGCTCACTGAAATCACTTTTGTGCAGCTAACTACCTCAGTTTCATGTGTACAGACTTCATGTTCTTAGCTTCTTCTAAACTCGTACCTTGCTAAAGCTAAGCTAATAACTATTTGGCTCACTAGTTAGCCGATAATATTTGGTTAACGCTGGTTTTAGTATTTACGGCAAAATGTGTAGCTAGAGAGCAGCACGAAATGCACTGTAGTTGCGAGGGTTTGGGTTTGACTAAATACGACTACTTCTTCACACATTCAATAACTGAAACAATCAAATCCTATAACGCTTTTACACAAGTGTGTCTAAATTAGCTGATGCGCTAGCATGTATGGCCTAAACCTACTAACTAGCTAGCTAGCAAGCTTGCTACAGTTTATGTGTAGCTAGCTAACCTAGAGAGTTAATATTAGAAAATAAATAGACTCACTGAGCTAGCAAGACGTTCTAGTCAAGATATTAACCTGTTAATCAAGCTGTAACATTTTCCACTGTAATATTTTCCAGTAAGGTATTAAAAGCTCATGCTTGAATGATGTATTTTACTTGCATTTTATTTAAGATAAAACCTGTGTAAGAGAAGAGCACAGGGAAGTGAATGAGTGTAGCTGCATGTGTTCACCTGTCTCTGTACTGTTTCAGGAAAGGACACCTGAGCAGAATGAAAGATCAGAAGCTTCAGCTCATATCCAGCTCGTACCATGAGCATTTACTTGGGGCAATGTGGAAGTTAAGGGTCACAGGGAACCTGTGTGATATCACAGTGCAAGTGGATTTTCAAGGGGAACTGGAAGAATTTACGGCCCACCAAATAGTACTTGCTGCATCTAGTGGCTATTTTAAAACCCTCCTCTTAGCAGAGGAGCGAGTGGAAAAATTATTCTTAAATACCCTTTCACCTGAAGTCTTTACCAAATTCTTAGAGTATGTGTATTCTGGAAAAATGGAAGTTGAGGAGAGCGGTCTTGACCACATATTAAACATGGCAAAGCTGCTTGACTGCCAAGACCTAGTGGATGCTTGTAATACCAAACTTCTGGATCATAATTCTGACAGAGCCAGTGCCAGCAAAGGCAAATTACTGAAGGAGAGGTCCAAAAAGGCTGTAAAGAGAGCACTAGATAAAAGGAAAAAACTCAAAATTACACTGAAAACCATAAGCACTGAGAGGGGGGAGAAAATAGTGCTGCAGGGCAGAAGGAGCAGCAGGTTAGCCGGCCGCAGAGTTGTTGTAGACTTCAATAAGAAGAAGCCGTACCACAAAGCAGTATTTCCACCTGAGGTTTCTGACAGCTTTGTAAATCGAGACAAATCAGAGGCAACACAAGAGGCATCGCTAGAGGTTGGAGAAGCAGAATCGGCTGTTCCTACTGATCCAGTTGTACCCCAGAAGGAGGCTGTCACTGACAGTGGCTCTGAGTCACCATGCACTTTCAACCGTGACATGTCAGAAGAAGAGTTTCAAGAATCTGACTTCATACCAACTGCTGCAATTGAGAAAACGGATGCAGCTGAAAAGGATTGCAAGCCAGTTGGCTCTAAGTATAATTGTGACATGTGTATCCGTTCATTTCGCTACGAGAAGAGCTACTTAAAGCATGTTATGGTTAGTCATGGGATCCATACTGATACGACTTACCGCTGCGGCATCTGCCAGCAGACCTTCGCCAACCGCTGCAACCTGAAGATTCATGAGAGGCACGTGCACAACGACGAGAGGCTCTTTCTCTGTGGAATGTGTGGTAAGGCCTTCAAACGCAAAAAGGATGTGACAAGACACGTGAGGCAGGTGCATGAGGGTGGAACCGAGCGACACTACTGCCCGGTCTGTGGCAAATCTCTGAGTTCAAGAACGGCTCTCACCCTGCATGAGAGGACACACACGGGGGACAAGCCATACAGCTGTGATGAGTGTGGAGCTCGGTTCTCCCAGAGCTCGGCACTCAAGACTCACCAGAGGTAACTAAGCTATTTAATTGAATTTATTGAATTTCCTTTTTTGAGACACCAGTTTTGTAATGCTTCACCATCTTGTTTTGTATTCTTCAGGATTCACACTGGGGAGAAGCCTTTTGCCTGTGACCTGTGTGATGCCAGGTTTACCCAGAACCACATGCTGGCTTACCATAAGCGATCCCACACAGGTGCTTGCGTTAATGATCTGCACTGTCTTAGAAAATACTGCCTTAGAGGCAAGTTATTTATGTTTGATGTTTGTCTTTCCAGGGGAGAAGCCCTATATGTGTGAAAACTGTGGGAAAAGCTTTGCCTCTAAAGAATACCTGAAACATCATGCAAGAATCCATTCAGGCTTAAAGCCATACAAGTGTGAAAACTGTGGAAGAGCATTTGCACAGCGTAACTCACTCCATCAGCATATGAAAATTCACACAGGTATTCCTTTATTTTAAAGGAAAACTCCACCCTGAACAACTTCCACATTAGTCTTCATAATTAACACGTAATCTTCAATAGCATCCAAGATTTATTTTGTAATGCAAGTCTACGTTTAAACGTCTTTCATCAACATGTGGTTCTATTTTCGCTTTGGTTAACGGTTTCCTACATTACCAACAATGCCTTTTAACTACCATCTGATACCTGCTAGGATTAGAGAGCAATGCAGCAGAGCTTTAGTCTGTCTAAAGGTCTCACCTACTCATCTGTACATTCTGCTTAGACAGATAAGGTTCCAAAACATTTGTGCCAATATCGCCAACAACGCAATCATGCTTGTCATCTCATAGATTGCTAACTAGTCAAGCTGCACTGCATAGCTGCATTGCATTTGGAAACTTCCCCTACCTTTATTTTGGAAAAGAAAATATTACGTATAAGATTTTTAAACTGTTGTAACTGTGCTAGGAATTTCCCCCTGTGACATCAAAGCACCAACCTCTCCAAGGAACAATATTTCAATATGAAATTTCAATATTTAAAGTGTTCCTTTAATAACAGCTGATTTCTAAGAAACATTTAGCCTGCCTCAGACAGTACATGAGAGAGAGTTTAATGAACTGTGCTTTCCTGATTTGCTCTGTTCAGGTGAGAGGCCTTACCACTGTAAAGACTGTGATAAGCAGTTCACCCAGCTCAACGCTCTTCAGAGGCATCAGAGGATCCACACGGGAGAGAAACCATACATGTGCAGCATGTGTGGCCGGACGTTTACGGACAAGTCTACCGTCCGCCGACACACTTTGGTAAGCTGATGTTGTAATACAGAAATCAGACAGAACATAAGCAGTTTTAATATTATATAAAATGGGCTATAGTCAGTAATTGTATAGCTACTAAGTGCCCCTACAATGACATCTAGAATTATTCGTAACCTTTATAAAAATTATTGTATAAAATTAATATTACACACAATATTTCAAATTTCCCAAAGAGAAACAATCTATCTTTGTTCTAACAAAAAAAAAAAATCATTCTCATTACTTTCATTCTTGCTAAGCCTATAGTATTAATATACTCTCAGTCCCCAAAATATGAAATCTTCAAAAATGACAAGTCAATTCTAATACATTAAAAATATAACTGAATACAAAAATTACAGCGAGTTAAAAAAATGTATTTAATTATTTTTAATCAATTAACTCACTTAAAATAACTTGATATTATGCAGCCTTTTATCATTTACTCTCCTGTTTTATTTTTCAATTTCTCACATCTTATTCGCCCCCTCACCGCTTATATGATAATGTGGGGGAGGAGTCTGAACTTATCCAGGTATTAGAAAGGTCCAGGGGGTTTTGGTCTGATGCTGATGGTTAAAGCACCATTGAAAGTCCACTTAGGACTTGAAGAGCCTGGTGTCATTTCATTTGTATTTGTTATTTAATTCTGTATTTTACATCCTCTACAATAAATGACACCAGGCTTCTTCAAGCTGATTCAAAGTGTCATGACAGGATAAAGTTTGCCTCTCTGTTGTTTTGCAATTCCATGCAGGTTTTAGAATGCAGAACGCTGATGCTTATGTATCACACACAAATCACTGTTGCTTTCCTGCTATTCACAAAATAATAATGCACTCCAATGTTCTTTCATATAATACATATAATGTAATACTTCTTCTTACCCATTATGTTAGGCTGCATATATCCCATTATTATACAAGAGCGTGCAGTTTGAGCTAAATGTGGGCAGCCTGAACGGAGTCACAAATGCAAACTCAAATCCGGTAACAGTCAGTGTCACAGTATAGGGATTAATTAAGGCTAAACTTAACCAGTATAGGGATTAATTAAGGCTAAACTTAACCAGTATAGGGATTAATTAAGGCTAACCTTAACCAGTATAGGGATTAATTAAGGCTAACCTTAACCAGTATAGGGATTAATTAAGTCCTAACCATACTTCATGTAATTAATTGTTTGTGTAAAACCAAGGTGCCAAATTGGATTGAAACTTAAAGCCTGTACATATATGTATGTAGCATTACATTCTTTGGCCTGACACCAGGGTTTTATAGGGGGAAAAAAGCACTAAAAAACATTTTTGTGTTTGGGAGGAGGGGGGTGTTTAAATGTCCCTGTATTTTATCATCACTTATTGCATTAAAAAAGAAGTATTTTTTTGTTAAATTTCATGAAGGGTGCCAATAATTCTGGAGTGCAATATATAAGGTAGCTATTATTTATTTATAAAAATGTCCAGGGAATAATTAAAATGCTTGACGTTATGTTTGTTCATTAATTTGATCTTTTATTCCTCCCTCTTATCTATGTATATTTTGTGAAACGAAGACCCACGACAAAGATACACCTTGGAAGAATTACCTCGTTGTGCTAGAGGGTAATGTAGAGGAACGTGTTAAGAAGCCAAAAGGTTCATCTGTAAGGAAGGACAAGGCAGCAGTGAATGCAGATGAACATCAGGCAGTGGAGGATCAGACTGACACTAAAACCCAGGAGACAGTGTCTTTGCCAGAGGAGCCAGTGACCATCTCTGGAGACTGGGGTGACCCTGGCACCATCACTGTGGTCAGTCACGGAGCACTGGGCAATCTGACCGTTATCCAGACAGAGGTACCACCTGGTTCACAGCTGCAGCCGATCGTCACTGCAGACGGAGCCAACGTCCTTTCACTGGAGAGTTCCGCTGTCGGCATCCCCGTTACTCTGCCCTTCTCCATTCCTATCTCTGTTGCACATTCCATCTCTGGCTCAGCCTCGCTGACTGGAACAGTCGCTCTCAGTGAACCAGCCACTGTTTCTGATGCCATCTTGGCTCCGGCGACTTCAGCGGCACCTGTGGCCACAGTCACGGAAGGCATTCTCTCTCCGGTTGAAGTCACTTTGTCTACATCTAGTGAATGTGTAACAGCACAGTCAGCGGTGGAGCAGGTTGAGGAGGCACAGCAGTCAGATTTACAGGAGGGAACAACCGAGCATGTACAGAACACAGAAACAGTAGAGGCCATGGAGATCTCTGCAGGAGAGTAGTTTTAAAGGCTTTTTAGTGGGTCTTATCTGTACACTGTATTAATTAGGTCTTTGATGGGCCTATGTAATGTAAATATTGTAATGCTTATTGTATAGCATATTATTATAAATGGTATTCCTCAGAAGAAAGATTCCCTTTCCCTTGACAGGACAATCGAGCTGTTTCACTGGCTGATCAGTTCTTATTCCGTAGAACCGTTTAAATGGCACAATGAGAACGGGGATATCAAAACCAAGTCCTAAAATAACTGTTTGAGCTTGTTCTTGCAGGAGTTCACTGGAGAAGACACTACCAGCAGGTTTTGAAAATAATGTTTTGGGACAGTATTCCTTATTTTTCATGTGGCAGTCAAACATGTTGTATATCCATTGCACTAATAGATCAATCAGTTGGAAATTAATGAGATTCGGTAACCTTTGTCTAGTGTTTTCTATATTTCACTTGGCCCCGATGTTTCACACGGTACAACACTTTAACAAACTTCTGGCAGGTCACATTTGTGTACAATATTGATCTTTTATTTCTGTACATTAATAGACCCATTCAGAAACTCTGTCAGAAAGAACCAAGATAAGCATACAGGTTGCTTCTTCTGATGGCTTTTTTAAAAATTGTACACAGAATTGGGATACTGAACATCAACAACACTAATACACGGTGACATGCGCTGCTAAATACCTTCAGTATGGAGAGTGCACTAGCTGAAGTGTTGCATGAACTATGCTTTCACAACACGACACACAGAGCGGCACTGTCAGGCTACTGGGATGTCAAACTTTTCAGAGTTTGAATATGCTAACAAACAAAAAGCAAAAACTTGATGGTTGGAGCAGAATACCCAACCCACTTACTGCAAATAGATATGACAGTTTGAGGAAAAGAAAAAAAGGAGAAAGAATGTAAATAAACATGAATGAAAGTATTAAATGAATGAAAGTTGATGGTGAAATAACAGCTCCATTATTCATTAATTATTGTGTTGGTTATTAATATTATCCAGTCATAGTCAAGTCTTGGATACATGGTCTCTTAGCACATACAGTAACAGCAGTTACTCTTCCTAAAAGACACTAAAGACAGATAAATCAACTCCCAAAGGAAGAAAATAATTACCTCAACTTCTAAGAGGAAGTCTTCTGTTCATGTTAAAGAGAATTATAAGAATCTACATGTCATGCAGCACTAGCCATCCAAACTCCAGCAGAGATCAAGTTCGCACATCCCTCGTTTATCCATGGTGTTCCCTATACTGAACTACATAACCATTGTGCTATGAAAAAAGGATTCCTTAGATACAGCCGTCCAAACAGGTGAATATATTAAAAATAAGATTTAGAACTCGGTGTGTAAGTTTATACATTCTCTATAAATGGTGCAGCAATAAACTGGACATACTGTAGTTAGAAACCTGGTCTTGGCCATTGCACAAAAATGGAATGAAACGCATTGGGGAGGGGGTGGCATGCCTTAGATGGTTTCCCCACAATCCATCATCTCACTTCAAGTCCCCCTCATCACCCTGGATGGTTTTCTTGATGCGCAGAAGCATGGTGGTCAGCCACTGGTCCAAACGTGAGATAGAGTCAAACTCCTTCACCTAGTAAAGGGAAGGGAAAGATACACAAGTTTTATTGGCCAACAACTTTAAACTCCACAAATCAGAAAATGTATTAGCTAGCCCACCAGGCAAGTAAGTGCTCCAGTGTGCTGCAAAGCTTCATGTTTTGTTTGCCTCAAAACTAACTGGGTAGATTAGAAAGTGCTAGCTAACATGGTTAGCTAGCTAAGTGCATTAATACAGTCTAGGAGGAACAAATGTGTACATGATCATTACCCCTTTCTAACAACATTTCAAATGTAGCACATCAACAACAATAAAATTCAGCAAGTCAAAAGCCAGAATTTTGCTATGAGATTCTGTCTTCTGTCCTCACATCAGACGCAAAAGATATTATTTAAGTCCAGCTAGTGTTTTCCTCGTAACGTTGAACAGTGAGGTGTGTAGCTGGCAAAAGTGTTTCCTCAGTTTTCCTTGTCTAAAAAGACACCGTCATGAAGCGCACTTCAAAACAATCTAAAAACCAAATGAGAACTTGTGTTTGTAGGTATCGCTAAGGATAAGGTTTTGTTTATTTCTTATTCTACCTGTACTCAAGTGTAAAATCAGGACATATCCAGTAACATTCTGTGTCTGAATAATACAAGTTAAACTTAGTCAGTCTATTCAGATTGATTCAGAAGATGGGAGAAATCTTACCGCCTCTGTGAAAGCCTCTGCATTCTGCTCCTCATGGGCTTCCAGGAGTTTCTGTAAGGAGACATTTTCATATGAGATATGAGCAAAATGGTTTTCTTGTTGAAAACGTGTTATCCTTTTGAAACACGTGGCTTACAGACCTTCAGAAGCTTGCACTCTCTCGAATCCGAGAATGCTGGGAACATTTCCTCGTACTTCTCAACAGCAAGCTATAGGTTTAATCAGAAAGGATTCAGTGCGCAATAATCAAAATCAAGAGAATCAATGTCCATATTTTGAAAGGTTTCTGACTTCTTGCTAAGAAGACTGACCTTTGCATTCAGTTCATCTACAATGAAGTGACATAAGGAAGCTTTGAAGAAATACTCTTTGGCGCTGTATTTCAGTAAGGGGTTGTCCATGGTGTTTGTTCCAACCTAAAGACATTCAGGTATGGTCATGGGAGTTGTAGTGCAACATTCGTTTTTTTTTTTTCTTTTTGTGTAAAAACACCACTGTAGTCATAAATTTGCTACCTGTTCATAGATCTCAATGGCCTTCTGATACTGTTCCAGCTGTGCACTGTATGCCGCAACCTTCAGGAGACACTTGTTTGCAGAGCTACCAAATAAAATTACAACAACTAAATGATCAGCAGGAAACTGTAAGTTAAATGTAATCGACTTATAGCCAAACATTTCCTTCTTTAAAACATGGTCTCGACGTTGTTGATTGGACAAGCTGAGGAGCGGAAATATTATCAGACGTCGAACAAGTATTACTCGTTAACGGATTTTGGAAAACCAAATAAATATGTCCATTAAAGGTTCATAATGTTATTATTAGTACAATTATTTGTATTAAATGATATTACAAATTTTATTGTAGTGCTTCAGCAGAAAAAAAAAAATACATTTCACATATATACATTTCTACTTAATTTTTTCCTATTTAGTTTATCCATTTTTTAGTTATATCAATCATCAGTTATTAGCTAATGTAGCTAAAAATAAATCTCGGTGCAACAGAAAAGCGTTCCCAAGATATCGCAAGGTTGAATCCTAATGACGGCACAGCCATCTGTGGCCGAGAGCCCAAGAGAGCAAAACTGGCTGTGGTCTCAAAGAGGGAAGGGTGGCATACTCTCTCTCCCCTATCGATCACATTGCTACAAAATAATTATGAGAGTCTGAGAGTTCATGGTCACAGAAGTGGGCAGATAGCAATTTCTTCCAAATGTGTTTTCCTAACCTGAAATTTAAACTGAAATTTGCAAACTGAACAGCATTCAGCCTATCTTCAGGAGATTGTGAGACTGAATCCTACAGCCATCCATGGCAGGGAGCAAAGGAGCTAAACTGGCCGTGCTCTCCGAGTAGGAGAGATGACACTAGCCAATTGAGGGCATTTGAACTCGTGTATGCAAAATAGTGCAGATAGTGCTTCCCTATGAGTGTCTTACGCTGACCTGTGACCCGGCAATATATAATGTCTGCACTAACGTAAAATATATGTGTTATCATTTGAGTTATTACAATTATTAAAGTAATAATTTTTAAGTTTCGGAAAATTGTATGTTTTTAGAAATATAAACACATATCGGTAAGCTTCCATGACTTTATTTAAGAATTGATTCACATTATTGGAACCAAATTTTTTATAGAGAGACTTCTGTTACTTGTTAGCTACGTAGCTCCATTGCCAGCAAGTCAAAAGACACAAACACATCTTTACTAATGGATTATTAGCAAAGTGCAGAGCTACACTGAAATGCACTGTTTGTTCTCTACTGTTGTAGGAAATGTTCTACCTTCTCAATGTCCACCAGCTCTGACTCGTACACCTCAGCAATTGTGATATGGTGTTTGGCTGCAATAGTGAATCGCCCCTGAGGAGGGAATAGAAAATCGACATGTCAGCAAACACTCAGTTCCTTTAGATCTATCTTTTACATCTCCAAGGCTTCAAAATCCACCTTTTCACAAGGGTGAGAGCAGACCGAGGTAAATAAACACTGCCATGGCTAATCGTACACATTAATACAGACAGCTATCAGTCACTCATTAGCACAGGCAAGTCTACCTTCACCTTACCATATCTGTGTAAATATCGATGGCTGCATTTAAGCAGTTGATAGCCTCTATCGAAGGCATTAAAGGGAGAAAAGGGAAGAAGGATTTAGAAGCAACAAATTTGAGTTCACAGTGGGGAGACACTATATAACACGTCATGAACTGAACAGAACAAGAGAAACGGGGCATTTTATTTAAAAAAAAATTATATTTATATAATTTTACTATACTATATTAATAATCTACAGACATTATTAATCTGCTATGGATTATTTTCCCATAGGAGACAGGACAGCTGAACTGCAAACATCTGGGGCTTTAAACTGAATTTACACAGCTTTATTTTAAGCAAATGTATAATGACATTAAGATGAAAGACAGCACATCGGCCCTCACCCTGTGGATCAGCCTTCTTGAAAGCATTTCCGGCATCAACAAAGCTTGTGGCTGAATCATGTTTGTTCTGGAGCTGCAAGTGTAGTCTGGCTGCCTGGCAGAACGCATTTCCTGCAGCTGCACATCAACAGAGACGACATTATGTGCAACGTCACGTTTGACTGATACTACAAAAACTAGTTTAAAAAGCGATTTAAAAACGTCTTATTACTGAACATTAATCTGTGTTGCTTACTGTAATCTATAATAATTCTGAGTACCAAGTGAGTTGACCTACCGGTCCAGTTTTTAGCCATCTTGAACATGTTGGCTGCTCTGGCGTACATCTTACAAGCCTCCTCTAATTTGTGATTCCCCCTGGAAAGATAGCAAATAAATAAAAAAATTATTTTAACCAAATAAACTGGCATGTTAACATTTTATTCAATGGCATTACACACTTTTATGCAGTGAAGAGAAATATTCTGAGAACTGTGTGTTGATCTAAAATGTTATGGAGCTTAAGCCTGACTGTCAGCTGCATGATAGTAGTAGCCTAGTTTGGTTTTGTGGACTCCTGGGAAAACTCAAATAGGGCAATTTACAAGGCAATTACAAATTTTATAATCAAACACCAGTTTTAAACATGCTGTTTATAAGGTAGAAATGCTTCTTGGTCTATAATAATTAAANTAATACTGTCATGTAATAGACCTGGCTTTTCCATTCAGGCTTCTATTTACTCTATCAGAGCGGTCAGGGACGGGTCAGGTGGCAGGAACTGTGGTCAGTATTTTCAATGCAGTCAGTGTTGTAAGGTCTGTGGTTTTCCTGTAGAACTTTTGAACCGATGCACCATGTTGATTTTATGTCTGCGGGCTGGTGCTTGGCCATTTTGAATCGATTAGAATCATGGTATCTATATAATTAAAACCATATTCACATTCAAATAAATAACTGATCTGCATTTACGCAATTCCTATAGCAACTTACATTAAAATTGTAAACACATTGTCAGGATAAGGCCCAACACATCACTAATCTAATGCAATAGAGGCTCTGGTTTTGTTGTTTTTTTCTTAACAACAAAACAGTGACTGAATCGTGTTTGTTTTGGAGCTGTGTGGGTAGCCTGGCTGTTTTGCTTTGTGTCACAGAGATTCATTCTTATTGCTGTTCTTTATTTGTGACAATATATGTAATAATGAGACCACATTCTGCCTCACTGGTGAATCTCAAACTTAGATTACTGTTTCACTTTTTTTATTGGTGATTTATTGGTGGCTCTGGATTGGCCATGGGTATGGGTGAGTGTGTGAATATGTGTGTGCATGGTCTCCCATCCAGGGCGTATTCCTGTCTCACTCCCAGTGTTTTTGGGACAGACTTCCGAACCACAGACACCCTAACCAGGATAAAGCGCTTACCAGAGATAAATGAAAGCATTAATGAATGTATGTATGCTTTGGAGAAAATGTTTAAGATAATAGTTTGCTAAAACCGTACTGTTTGACATAACCTGATATTACAATAACAGCCATGATGTCGAACTGTAGTACATTACCGGGTTTGGAAGGGGTTATATTTTGAGTTAGGTACTGGGCTTTATTGAACACTGAGCTGCTTTGTAATACAGACCTGGCACTCGTAGCTGTAATTAAAAAACATTGTGGAAACCAACAATGTGTTAGCGAAGGTTTTGTAAAGGAGGTTGCTTAAAATAGTTAGTACAGTAATAAACACCACTGTCTGGTTAGTTAAGGGTGTATTAGGCAAGACTAATCTTATTTTTTCAAGATTAATACGCTAGACGTTAAGTAGGTGGGTTTGACACTTGAATGATTTTTTTCCCCTGTCGAACCCTCCCCCATAACCAACATATTTCTGAAGCTCCACTCCCAGGATTTACAGTGGCCTGTACAGTCAAGTCAAGTGCCTTTATTGCCATTTCAACCATGTACACCTAGTACAGTACACAGTGAAACACAGTGTTCCTACAGGACCATGGTGCCATAATAAAACAACACAGAACTACACAAGACTACACATTACTACATAAGGTGCACATACAAACGTACGCAAACTGCACAAGACAGTACAAAACTACTAAAACAGGACAAAAGGCACTGTAAGAGACAGTGTAGTGCCGACCCGTACACAGTTCTAGTGTGAAGGTGTTAGATGCTGTGAATGTAGACATAACATACTATTACCCAGTGTTCATGGTATATGAATATGACATAGTATATAAGCTTATACCATATATGGACATAGCAATTAAATACAATATTTACATAAATATAGTAGCAGCAAACATGCAGGTAGTCAATACAGAAATGTGGAAAAGGGCAAAGGGAGTGGGATGGTGTTCAGCTGAGTGTGTACAACATGACTGACAGGAGGTCCATCCAAACACACACAAGCATTCCGGCCCGGAAGGCAGTTTCCCAAACGGATTAACACACTTCTGCTGAGGTTCCGACTTAAAACATTATAGATCTTTATCTTGCTTTACCATTTTCTACAAATCTTCCAGGTTATTTATGTAGAAGTACAGAAATAAAACATCGACTACGGCATCTTTAACACTACAGCTCTTCCCCAGACTACATCTGCTGTCCTGTGCGTGGATGCACAGTGTCAACATGCACTAACAGCACAACTGCGCCAACACTGCGGAAAGCGGGGACAGCGCGCGAGCGGAAAACAACCCCACTGTCGCTAAGCAACCGCCTCTAATGAAATCACGTTCATTTGCAGATAATGCAGATGAGTTATTAAACACATCGTGCTAATGCCGTCCTGGTAGAGTGCAACCGGCGCCGAGACCTAATGCTGGATTAGCAGATGTGCGTCAATACCGGTGAACTGAAACCAGAGCAAACCTTGAACTTGTTGTAATGTTGAGAACACACGTCTGTGTAAGATTAGATTTCTCTCTCTCTCTCTCTCTCTCTCTCTCTCTCTCTCACACACACACACACCAGTCAGATCAAGATCCCATTAGCTAGCAGCGCATTCAGTGTAGCTAGCCACACAGCCAGCTGTCACCAAAACACTGTAAACAAATCCACCTGAATATAAATATCTACTCACATGACAATATATACATGAAAATCATTGTATAAGTAGTATAAAGTATAAATACTAAACATATACACAAGGTATGTCCATTATAACTGTTCTGCATAAGTAGGTAAAGCACTGCATCTAATGAGCTTCGGCGTCGTTAGCTAACGTTAGCATTAATCTTACCCGAACATTCCTCCTAGAAAAGAACCGGAGGATTTCACTTTCTTATCAGCTTCTGCCATGAGCTGTGCTGCCTCCTTCTCCTTACCGGAATTATCCATTCTGTCTGAATAAATAAGCAATACAACAAGCTTAAAGTCTATATATATACTTCTGCTGCCCTTCTTAACCTAACCCACCGTGTACCACTACAGTAGAAAGGGATTACTGTTGAGGTTTTTTTTTATTTTGCGTAGGCGTAAAACCCCAAACCGGAAGGCATCATGGGATTTGTAGTTCTGTAAAACGTCACGCGCTTTCCACCCGCTAGTATTCCACGAAACACAACGAACTACAACTCCCATAGAGAAAGAACAGAGCATTGCGTAATATTAGTTATTGTACATATGAAGAGCCCGAGTTTCATGCTCTGCTTCTGTGACGCTCATGATAATATATTTTCTGCGATAGATGGGATAGCGACGCAGTTTGTTGTTAAACTGTAGTATAACTTACAGAACCAGAACAACTGTAAGTCGACTTTTCAAATACCAAATCCTAGTTTTAGTATTCTTATATTGGTATAAATGACAACGTATACCTTTGGATCCGTATAAAAGTGTGGTCAATTCACTACATAAAAAAAATTTATTTTTTTTTTTTTTTTACTTTTTTCCCCCCTCCACATCTCCCCTGCAGACAGGCTACTGCCTACACCATACAGCACTGCAATATGACCAAAATAAATAAAGAAATAAATAGACTAATAGATACACTATAT